>LBNU01017869.1:17969-87398 GCA_014162995.1 Artemisia annua
GAGGGGGAGTATACATCAAGGGGGAGCTCAAATTAAATCGGGATAACCTTTTTGATGCTAACAAAAAGGGGGAGAATTGATATAAACTCACAATAATACTTGTATATATACTAATTTTCGCTTAATGAGTTTAGATTTTGTAATCATCAAAAAGAGGGAGATTGTTGACATAAATAATGCATAAAAACGTTATTTATATTTTTCGATATCTCTACCTTTTGATGATCACAAAATGTAAAATCATTAAACGTAAGATTACTACGTAAACAAGTATTAAGCTAGTTTTTATCATTATATCCAACTTAATCACTTAAGGTATGAATAAACAAGTGCTTAATACATCTCATGATCAAAGGGGTATTTAATTAATTACTACAAAGTTTATTTAATAATATAAACATATTATATATTTTTGAAAAACAATTTTGGTAATAAAGAAAAATGTTTTAATCATACTAAATATATGAATTCAAATTTTTAACCAAAATCAGTTAGTTTTTCACCAAATAAACTTTCCCCACTAAAGACAAGAAAATTTGGCCGTTACAGCTGGGCGACCCCCTTAATTATAAGGGGCGGTCCCCTTAATTTTAAGGTGACCGGCCATGAATTAAGGGGACCGGCCACGCTCCTGTGTCAGATTTTGTCAGAATTTTTCCCTATAAATACCACCTTAAATCTGGTATTTTTCCTCACCTTTTGCACGAAAATTTCAGATCTCAAATCTCTCTAAACATCCTCCAAAACCCTTTGATCATTAGATTACTAATCCTTGTTTCAAGTGATTCAATCCCTTCACATCCATCCTCATTCAAAGTACAAAAGAAGAATACTCCTTCAACAAACAAAGCTCAATAAGTATTGTAGTGTAGTTGTGTATATTGTGTACGTTATTTGTATAGTTGTGTTGTGCTTGTAATAAGTAGTGTAGAGAGAAGTAGAAGTTGTGTAGGGAGAAGAAGAAGTAGTGTAGTTGTCTGAAGTTGTGACGAAGTCGTGGTGTGCTCAAGTTGTGAAGAAGTTGTGTTGTGTTGTGAGATTGGTTCTAGCTAGAATTAGAACCCGACATCTAGCTTTGTGTCGTTAAGCCGGTGTAAGCGAAAGTTGTGTAAGGTTTCTCCGCCACAAGGGAGTTTGTTGACATAGTGAAGGAAACTCTCGAGTAGGTGACTCGGGGAGTGGAGTAGGAACAAGGAAGGTGTCCTTGTAGCCGAACCACTATAAATCCTTGTGTTGTGGTTTGATCTTTCTAACTCTTCTCATTCATTACTTATTTACTTATACTATAGTATCTTAGTTAGTTAGCAATATATATTTGTTCATATAGTGCAAGTATTGAATTCACATAAACTAGAATCGAAGTATTTAAAACAAACTTGTTTTCATAAATTTTAAAACGGACGTAAAACTATTCAACCCCCCCTTCTAGTTTTCCACAACTTGCCTCGAAACCAGCAAGATCACCAATCGTTGACCCTTGGGTATCTACTTTGAGTCTCTTAACAGAAGGAGGGGAATCATCAAAAGACACTGTCCTTACTCTCTCCTTCGCCCTTGACACTGATGGCAACTCCACCGGCTCAATAACCTCTCTTTCTAGAAGGGCTGAATCAGAAGCACTACCGACATCATCTGTTGCAACACTGAGAGATCCAGAAATGTCTTCAACAGCAGCAACAGGTTGACCCGAAGAAACTCCTGATTGTTCCTCTTTAGAAGGACGGACTTTAAAAAGATTAGGAACATCAAGAACCATCTCCATTTTCGCTAAAGATTCAAGGTTTATAAAAATCTAAGCAGATAATAGAAATCGTGGATGTGAAAAGATGAGAGACAAGGAAAAAGGAAATACAGCTGAATAAAGAAAACCATTTATACACTTCGGCACGAAACCCAAAGGAAAAATAGGAAAGAAGATGGACGGTTCCAAACGATCCACGTTCCCCCACGATCTCAAACCGCGGACCGAAAAACACGCGTCACAAAAAGGCTAAGAAACTAGCAGCGGAAAAGGCAGAAATAATAAGTCTAGAAATGTCAACCGCTTGCTACAAAAAACACGTGCAGTAAACACACTAGACTGGGGGGACTTGATGACGTATAGTACGGATAGCAGGCTTACCAGGTCTGGACTGTATTATACGACCGGGCTCCGGCCCAACATATAAACTGGGCTCCAGCCCAACAAGCAAAAAAGGGTCCCGACCCAACAAACCGGACTACCAAGACCCAAACAGGGTGCAATCCGGATACACACAGGACACAAGCGGACTACCTGTGGCGGCACCCCCGAGGTACGCTCACGGACCAACCCACGGTCCAGAAAATGATCCACGTCCACAATCATCGATTAAGTTGCGGATCCTTGCCCGACAAGGGTCCCACCTCGGCCACTACTACAACATGCGAAAAATAGGGAAACCCTAGTACTTCGACCACCTATAAAAGGTAACCTCAGTACACATCTCGGGGTATGATTTTCTCACTCATCCCAATACTCTCATATTCCTCTGACAACATGAGTATTTACTCTCATGTCGGAGCTTAATCGTGGGGTCCGTCCCCACGGTAAGGCTAACGGTTTACTCTCATCTGTACAGGAATCAAACATTCACTTGGATTAATGCATAATTTACTACTCGAGACGCCCGTCTAGGGTAGCCCAAAGCATTATTAAGCCCAATCTCAACCCATCACACTTTTTGCACTAACACAACCCTTTAACTAAACAATTGTGACATTCAACGAATCAACAAGAGATAACTAGGGAGTAATGAAATCTAAGTAAAACGTTTGTCTCATTATAAGAAGTCCACCACTTTACTTCTTGTTATTTTATTTTATTGTTTATTAGTTTAATTAGTAGCTTTGGGTTAGTTGACTAGCAACTAATTCCGCCTACTCTTTCAAACCCGAGATTTTTACTTGCTTTCATTAAACATAAAAATACAAAAAGAATCATCCCTCACCCTTAGACCTAGTTGACGTACACTTCAATCCTAACGACACTATTCCCCTAGAGAACGATCAATCCCCCGGACATACCTATACTACACTACAATGATCAGGTATACTGTCTGGAGGATTGCAAGCTTCTCAAGATCCCTTGAGAAGTAAAACCTTTTGTGAGGCTGCAATCCTCGCATCAGAATAAAAGTAAATAAGATGAACTAAATCAATACATTAGTGTTCTTTATATAGGCATTTGGAAGACCCTTGCCATATATAATGTTTGAACTTTGAAGTTTAAATTGAAGAGATAAACACATTTTCCCGCCAGGGTTAATACACAAAAAAGTTACTAAACTTTACAAAAAAGTTCGCCTAAGTTACTGAACTTTCATTTTGTTCACTTAGGTTACTTAACTATGAAACTTTTTTCACTCAGGTTACTGAAGTTATAAAAATATACTTTTTCAGGTTACTTAACTTTGAAACTTTGTTCAATCAGGTTACTAAACTTATCAAAAAATATATGTTCAGGTTACTCGGACTAAGACTGAATTTTCGAGTGTATGTTTCCCGAAAGTTCAGTAACCTAAGTGAACAAAATGAAAGTTCAGTAACTTAGGCGAACTTTTTTGTAAAGTTTAGTAACTTTTTTGTGTATTAACCCTTTCCCGCCATGTTTAAAGAGATGAATCGTGATAGTGTCTTTGCCATATATAAGTTGCTATAGTTTAGAGGCCATAATATGTACAGCCTAATAAGATTTCAACATTAATAAATGGTTTCCTTAATCGTCATTTTCAACATTAATAACATTTCAACTATACATGCATGGTTTCCTTAATAGTCATTTTCATTTTCAACATTTCAAACGCATGACATTTTCAACATTAATATACATGCATGGTTTCCTTAATATACATGATTTCAAACACATGGCATTTTCAACATTAATTTTCAACTATTTCAACATTCAAACACAAGCTTGCCTATTTTTTCAATATTCAACATTCAACTTGACCATTTTCTCTTTATACGTAGTTAAGATCGTGAAAATTTATAAGGTCTAATTTCATAAATATACGATTAAAAAATAAATAAATAAAGTAAAATAAAAAATTAATAGCTCCATATTAGACTAAGGATCAAATAAGATGCATATACATATATTAGATGCATTTCATCAAGTTAGACAAATCCTATGTATTTTTCGTCCTCTGCGAATCAAATTTGTTGCTAGTACTACTTTGCATCGTTTTCACTTCAAAATCACTTTTGAAACTAACTGTGATGCATCTAAATGAATAGAGATGCATCTAATTCAAGTCGATGCATCTCAAATATGCGGTTATAGTTATTTCTCATTCTTCTCATTTTAAGTTTCTTCTCACTGGATCCTTACCCATCCATATTATCCCAATATCTATACGTGGTGCAAGTTGCATTTTTCTCATTTTGTCAAGTCGTTATGAAAAATCTCATGCTAGGTACATCCAGTAAAAAGTGGTATATGCACTTCACCACTATATATTTGTCTTCTTTGCATATTCGATCGTCATTGTGATCTTATGTTCTTAGACCTGCATCATGCTTACAAATACCAATACATATATAGTGCTTTATTTTCTAAACCTCAAATTAGTAAGACATCAAAATTGCAAGCAAAGCTAAAATCTATAGTACCAAAAGACTTTGGGCTAGTGATGAAGATGAAACATTCTCTGATCAAGTGATTGTAGATTGAATTACTCATCTCTACTACTTATAAAGGAAAAATGGTCAACCTTGAATTTCAAGGTCAATGTTGAGTTTTCAATGTCAATGTTGAGTTTTCAATTATTGAGTTTCAACCGGCTATTGATGGAAACGAGCTACTATTGATGGAAACTACAAATCAACTGAAATGTAATTAATACTCTGATTAAAACACCCCATTACTTAAAAGTACAATGATTTATTCACATTGTACAACCAATTAAAACACAAACCGGGTATGTTGAGTTTTCAATTGTTGAGTTTCATACAAATTAATTGAAATGTAATTAATACTCTTATTAAAACACCCCATTACTTAAAAGTACAATGATTTATTCACATTGTACAACCAATTAAAACACAAACCGGGTTGACCCGGGACGCTTCAAACCCGGTTTAATTTGACCCATTTCCGACCCAACATAACAAGTTGACCGGTTTAAATCGACCCATTTTTCAACCGAAACGGTTCAACCGGTTGAACCACCCGGGTCGAACCGGGTTTCAAAACATTATCCATTACTTAAAAGTATAATGATTTATTTACATTGTACAACCAATTGAACTGTTCCAGTCGAAAAATGGGTCGATTTAAACCGGGTCAACTTCCTGAGTTGGCTCAGAAATGGGTCAAATTAAACTGGGCCAACCCGTCGGGTTTTGAAGCGTCCCGGGTCAACCCGGTTTGTGTTTTAATTAATTTGACCAGTTTTCGACCCAACATAGCAAGTTGACCCAGTTTAAATCAACCCATTTTTCGACCGGAATGGTTCAACTGGTTGAACCACCCGGGTCGAACCGGGTTTCAAAACATTATGTTTAATTCCCAAATCTTCAAACGTTTATTATTTTTCGCTTATAACTTATATATATATATATATATATATTTTTTTTTTATCAATAAACTATCTATCGCCATAAAATCTCGTTGCTATGCACGGGTAATCGTCTAGTAATAACATACTACCTCCGTCCCAAAATTATTGTCCACAGACAAAAAACACACAGTTTTAGAAAAGCATCACCTTTACAGCTTTCTCTCTCTTACTTTTTGCACAAAGACAGTTTTACCCTTAATCAATTAATTTCCAACTTCTTTAAAGTTTGTAATAATAACTACAAACAAGGGTAATATGGTAAACTTGATTTATATTCCCTATCCATTTATGGAAGTAGACAATTAATTTGGGACAACCGAAAAAGGAAAGATGAACAATAAATATGGGACGGAGGTAGTATATGTCAAGTAGGTCCCTTTTTCAGAAAAATCAAAACCAATAAATCAAAGAATAAGTCAACGTAGCCAAATAAAGAATATTCTTTACAATGGTTCATTAAAAATCATCTGTCTATCAATACTATATTATAAAGCGTTTGAGACTATTCTATAATTAGAAAGGCTTAAAATTCAAAATTTTTATTTATACTACTATATAATGTCTTTGGGACTATTCTATAATTAGAAAGACTTAAAAATTCAAACTCAAACTTGCTAATTATAGAATAGTCCCAAATTTTTCTATTATAATGCATAGATAACCAACCCTAACTCCAAGCCTAACTCCTAACCAAAATTTAAGATAAGGAGCTCCATTCATGAGGTGACATGTGTCACTTCTCAACTAACTCCAAACCTAACTGTTAACAAAAAATTACTACGTAATATAAGAAGCTACAATCATGAGGTGACATATGTCACTTTCCAACTTAAAATTCACCTTTATTTTCAAATTGAAATATCTTTTTATCTTTTTACTTTTTTTATGATCTAATTTCACCATATTTTCTAAAATTTTGTGCTCTTTAATTCAACATTCATTTTGATATATTTTTATAAGTTTTTAGTTTTTAAATTTTTAGTTGGTTTATTTTATTTTGATTCAAAATTTTACAACTTTAACTTTTATTTCAATCAATACAATCTTGATTCGTCAAAGGGTACCCGCCGCCGCATTGCGCGGGTACCATTCTAGTTACTAATTATGGCAATTACACACAATTTATAACCACCCAAACAACCACTCCAACAATTTATAACCACCCCAAGAACCACTTTCCACCACCCCAACAACTTTCTCTTCACCACCAAAAGAATCAAACCCCCCACTATACATTGCATATAATGGAGGTATATTTGGTTTAAGTTTTGGGGACTATGTGGTATCCGCCCCGCATTGCACGGGCACCCTTCTAGTTAAAATAGAATTTACATAGTGGTTGAAGGCAAATGAGCAACAAGTTGCGCCGCTAGCCCTTTTTGGATTGCAAAACTAACTCTTTTGAAAATTATATTCGTGGATCTATGTGTCATAACATTACTGTTAATAACTCGTTGGACTCTGTTGAGTAGTTCCACCGCCTCAGGTGCAACCACTCAACATAAACTAATAAACAAAAAGCCACATAATCATAAAGTAATAAACAAAAAGCCACATAATTATGATTAAAGAAATAAGAAGCATCATCATAATTCATGCCAAACTATTATGCTAAATTAATTATCTTATTAAATCAAAAGCCACAAGCATCAACACATGCGGTTGAAGTTAATAATCATTAGTAAGCTAGTTTAATGAATCACTTTGTTTCTCAAGCTTACAAAATTAGTTCTTCACTAATAATACACACTACCACACATTTTGTGTCATGATGTATGCATAAGTTTGAAATGCCTAACAGGCAAGAGAACAAATATGAATATAAATGTTTTAATTTGGGCACCTAAGAGGTGAAAAACAATTGCAACGTTATATTTAAGATTTGTAGATAAATTTAGAAGTCCCTAGTGCATTAAAAAACAACGAGTTTTGAACATAATTTAGACTTAGCGAGGAAAATCAACCTGGTTTCAAAAGTTAGGTTTGTAATCATTATTGACAAGTAATTAAATCTGTAATACCAATGAGATATTGACGTAGCGGTATCCAAAACACAATTAAGGTGTTGCCCAACCAATAGGTCTACGATTCAAATCGCATCGTAAGCACAAGTATAATGAAAACAAATGTGCCTATCTCATGTTAAAAATAAAAACTAAATATATAAATTAATCACTTAGGGGTGTTGTCTAGTGGCAAAATGGTTGTTACCATGACATAAAAATATGTGAGGTCTTAAGTTTCTTTTTTAGTAGGTATAAACAATCAAAGAAATACTCTATTTGATTTAAGTCAATGTGGCAATGAATTCAAACTTTTGAATTAGCGAGTGTTAACAGAAAAACAGAAAAAGAAAAAGAAACTAAGGTTGTGTTTGGGAGAGGGCTTATAGGGGCTTAAACCTCTATAAGTCCATTGAAAGAGGCTTACAGGGGCTTATAACTAATAAAATTACTTAAAAACCCTTCAAAATATAATGGATCATTTCACAAAAGTTGAAAATATATCTGAATTTAATTTGATATATTTTTATGTGATTTGGAATTAATATGCTTCAGTTCTAACTAATTCGCCAAACAACTACGTAAAAATATAAGCTCCAGCTTTCGACTTATAATATAAGTCTCAACCACAACTCCAGCTCCGGCTCCGATCCTTTTCGCCTAACATGTTCCATGAATTATGCAAAATTAAGAAGAGTATGAAAGGAGAGAAATGTAAATAAAAGATAAAAGCGAGTCCAATCCCATATACCTTTGATATAAAATCCCGCGAACATACATCATCCATCTATTCCATCCATCTCTTTCTCTCACTCTTTCAACAAACTCTTTTCTTTCTTTGTTTCACACACCATCAAAACAAAAGAGAAAACGTATAATAATGGCTGTGAAAGGATCATACGGATCGATAGACGAGTTCTTGAAAGAGTGTTCAGAGTCAGGCGACTCAGCCTACAGCGCATTACGATCATTATTAGAACGTCTCGAAGACCCCGATACTCGTACCCAAACCAGGATCTTCTTTGCTCATCTGCAGAAGAAGCTCGAAGCCGATGGCGTTTCGTTACAACATTGCCTTGATACTTATCATTTCCAAATCCAAGATATCTATCTTGAACACAATCATGGTAGTATCTATACATTTAATTAATCTCCATCTATATATAATATATATTATGTAAACATTCTGTTAGATAGATGATTTTTTGGAGTGTTGTGTTAAATATAATTTGATGATAAATGTAGATGAAGTAAACCAAGGGGCTTGTGTCCCAATGGTACCCTTTGTTGTGTGAGAAGCTCCCCCACCAAATGGTTGCGGGTTCAAGTCCTGTTTAGGACATGTGAGATAGATTTGTGGTTATATAGCATGAGATAGTTAGTTGCCGTTCTATTAAAAAAAAAAAAAAAAAGAAAAAACTTATCCGAGTTAAGTTGAGTTGGATAGAGTAACGCACAGGCCGATCGCTGAAATTAACTTAGATGATTATTTTTAAGCACAATTGTGTCATCCAAACTGCTTTTGGGTATCTGCATTTTTGGTAAACATGAAAGGAGGAACTGCTTGTTTCAACGTGCTTTTTTCTGATTACAATTAATTTTTCTTTTATTATCATATTTAACCTAAAATCTATTTTTATTTCTAACAACTTTTTTATTTTTCCAAAATAAGTCAATCCAAACACTCATTCATCAACTACCTATTTTTTAAGCTGCTTATTCACCAGCAAAACAAAAGCATAAGCAGAAACTAATAAGCAATCCCAAACGTACACCGCATAAAATTTACAGCTTGATCTACTTTTGGATATATGTGTGTATACAATAATTTAGAAATGTTGTCTCCACTGTGACATCACTTAAGGTCGAGCAGGCTATCAGGATTGTTGAATTTTTATATGGTCGATCATCGTAGAGATGTAGACATCTCATGTCACTCAAGTTGTTTTGCAAGCAATGTTTAGTTATCGGATTATATTCTTTGAATGAGCCTGGAGCATAGTGCAAATGCGTTATAGAATATATATAGTTCTAGAAATCGTTATTATATCCCAACCTGCACTAATGACATATTAATAGGACAAGGTACTCTCTGGTAAAGAATACATGGACGTCCTTGCTACGTATTATTGATTATTTAATTACGGTAACTCTTAGACTTAAATTAAGTGCTGTCATAACTGGTCTAAGTATTTGTTTGCAAACGAAACCAGACACGTGAACAATTGGCAGTGTCAAATGTAGACTTGACTAAATATATATTTTTGCGCTTTCTTCAGATACAGGTTACCACCAGAAGAGAAAAAAGTTAACTATGATGGTGATACCCAGCATTTTTATGCCAGAGGATTGGTCCTTTACTTTCTATGAGGGGTTAAACAGACATCCCGACTCTATCTTCAAAGATAAGACAGTTGCTGAGCTTGGTTGCGGAAACGGATGGATATCCATAGCCATTGCTGAGAAGTGGTTGCCACTAAAGGTCATTGTCATTATCTATCTGTATTAGACTAAAGCTATGATTCTGTTACTTATGGAATATCTTAATTACTACATAAAAGCCTTTTGCCGCACCCTAAAAGATGAAACCAACAATAACTTGTTACTAGTTTGATATTTTCTGTAATGAATCAAGTTTTCAATTAACTTTCGATTTTTCAATTTTCTCTAAATAATGTCTTGCAGGTTTATGGCCTTGATATAAATCCAAGAGCAGTAAAGATTTCATGGATAAATTTATATCTAAATGCTTTGGATGAGAATGGAGAGCCCGTTTATGACCAGGATAAGAAAACTTTGCTTGACAGGGTCGAGTTTTATGAATCTGATTTACTATCTTACTGCAAAGATAACCACATAGAGCTTGAAAGGATTGTCGGATGCATACCGCAGGTATTCCAGTCGACCATTCAATATGTCTTGCCTATTTTATTCGTTTCTTCTTGTTCCTCTTGAATGAGTGATCTACTGCCATTGGTGAGTGTGGTGTTGCTTACTCAACCATATGGTATTAATCTGTATTTTGTGTTCTAGATTCTTAATCCGAATCCAGATGCAATGTCGAAGCTTATTACCGAAAATGCTAGTGAAGAGTTTCTGCATTCTCTAAGTAACTACTGTGCACTTCAGGTACGTGGGACACATATTATCGACATTGTTTTCTTGCTTCTTTTCAGTTTTTATCTTTCCAAAACGATTTTGTTTTGTGTTGAATTAAGTTCTGATGGTTACTGCAAACTTTAGAACCGAAACACTCATCTATTGTGGATCAATTGATGGATTGAAGCACTCAGGCTACTGGCAATTAATGTATTCTGTCCATCCTAATGTTTAATTATATTTGATTAGTCTGATCGTACAGGTAGTTTATTAGGATCAGAGGAATATAATCTTTATTATAACTGAAACTAGGATACACTTATGAAACTGTAGAAGTGTTGTTACCAAAAACAAACACAATTTCCCTGAAAACCATATCGATTTTGTTTTCAAACTTGATGATATTCGTTGCAAAACTCAAGATATATCTAAATTTTGCAATAGGGATAGTATTCTATTTCTATTGTCATATTGATATACTTTTTAACCACTGGCTCAGTGTTACTAACTTACCTCGCATAAGTCATTTGCTGGCAGAAGTTAGCATACTAATTAAATTATTTTTTATCGATTTTTTGTTTTAAACTTTCTTTCACCGCTGTCTGAGAAAAATTGATATGAAGCTGAGCCTTAGAGAACTAAATCTTTGATACCAATCGTGTTTAATCACTTCAATCGTCTCACTTATTCTTAATTCATAGGTCTTAAGACCAAACATAAATCAAGGAAACCAATGGCTTCACACAAAATCTGATTTGATCTGTGTCTATTTTATACATAGAATGTTTCTAACTAGTTTCATCTTAAAACGAAAACATGATTTCCTATTTCATCATCTTCATGAACTTTGATAGTTTGATCCATGACTCAGTATGGAATCAACCTAAGAAAACCTTTGGTGCGAACTACACCATATGCAACAGCTGACTATGTTGCTGCATCATTATCTACCCTTCTCTTTTTCCTTGTTATTCCTACCTTTGTTGTTAAGTCGGTTTTATTACTGTTATAATCTCTGATGACCTTCTTACTTGTTAGCTACGTAGCTATAGTTCATTACAGATGCCATCACAGCACCATTCTTTCATAATTATATGCAAATAGAGTCACATTACCAAATAATTGATGTACCACCGTATTATCATATCAGTGTCGTCTAACAGAAGGATTGGTGTTGCAGTTTATCAGTTGAATTTTGTCACCATATGTGCAGGGTTTTGTTGAAGATCAGTTTGGTCTCGGTCTCATTGCTAGGGCAGTAGAAGAAGGAATTGATATCATCAAGCCTATGGGAATCATGATCTTCAATATGGGAGGCCGTCCAGGGCAAGGTGTTTGTAAGCGTTTATTTGAACGTCGTGGGCTTCTAGTTAACAAGCTGTGGCAGACCAAAATACTTCAGGCTTCGGACACAGACATTTCAGCGTTAGTTGAAATTGAGAAGAATAATCCACACCGTTTTGAGTTCTTCATGGGACTTGTCGGGGACCAGCCAATTTGTGCTAGAACAGCATGGGCCTTTGGAAAGGCTGGTGGAAGAATTTCTCATGCTTTGTCTGTTTACAGCTGTCAGCTTCGAAATCCTAATCAGGTCAGTACTATTAAAACACATTGATCATTCAGGTATAGGAAGGTTCCCAACTTTTGTTAAATTTCTATTTTACTCAACCAACTGTTTTTGATCCTAAGAAACAATTAAACTCTCTCCTATAACCATTTTTTATTCGAATTTGTTTTACAAAATTTTGATCCAAGGTTACCAACATTAAAATATTTCAAGCAAGGTACCATAAATAGATAATTTTGAAAATGGATGGTTTTATCTAGTAAAATTAAGTTGTTTACCCGAACCAGGAATTTGACTAAAGTCTGTTGCCTTTTGTGCAATTTCTCCTGATGTATATCACATAAAGTAATCTGAAAATGGAATAAGTACTGAAAAGTTTATGCTGACAGGTTAAGAAAATATTTGAGTTTCTCAAAAACGGGTTTCACGATATCAGCAATTCCTTAGATTTATCTTTCGAGGATGATTCTGTTGCCGATGAGAAGATCCCTTTTCTAGCATATCTTGCTGGTGTTTTGAAAGACAGCTCTCGCTTTACGTATGAGCCTCCCACTGGAAGCAAAAGGTTTCGTGATCTTATTGCTGGCTTCATGAAAACATACCACCATGTACCACTTAGTGCTGATGTAAGAAAACTTTTCTTAATGCCTATCTCTTTCTGCTATATGCATCATAATATAACTATGAGCTGATATCAATTAATCAACATGGATATCTTGTAAGCTGGATATGTTATTATAATAATGGTTGGGGGACAGGTTCTTTAATTTTGAAAAAATATCAGTCTTATTCATTTGAAATATTATATATCTTACAGTATTTTGTAATAGATAAGTTGCATTCCTGACTTGCTCATTATTCATTATTCTGCCAGAATGTTGCTATTTTTCCTTCGAGGGCTACGGCTATTGAGAACGCCCTTCGGTTGTTCTCTCCACGTCTTGCCATTGTTGATGAGCATCTATCCCGGCATCTACCCAGGCAATGGTTAACATCATTAGAAATTGAGGTACCATATACTTATGGAAGCTTTCCCCTATTGAAATGCATTCTGTAAATTCGGTTTAGATCTCGTTGCTTGTACTAATAAATAGAGTTTCCTAAGTAAAACATTGTATTTTATATTCTACTTCTATCCAATTTATAATTCTAAAAGAATCTCAGAATTATCTGGCACATGTATTGCAGCAAACATTTCAAACATGTCAACCTTAGTAATCTTGAAATTTGTAACATGTAATACATCTCCGAACACTGAGTTGCTTATAGAAAAAAAAAAAAAAAAAAAAAAAAATCTCATGCTAAATGTTCTAATTATTATATGCACATGTCTCTAAAAGAGATAACAAGTATCTAAGCCAGCAAATTAACCAGCTTCCATCATAGGCATTCGATAATAAAATTATCTAAGCAACCATGTTGTAGAAACCATAACAGATTTTATTAGGAAATAATATTTCATGGTTTTAGCTGTTTGATGTGGAGACACCTAATTATTGTGTCTTCATACCTAAATGCTACTTTTATGCTCCTTTTAGGAAGGAAAAGACAACAAAACTTCAACACATGGAATCACTGTTATTGAAGCACCACGCCAGTCAGATTTGATGATAGAGCTGATAAAAAAGTTAAGACCACAAGTAGTGGTCACAGGGATCGCTCAGTTTGAGGCTGTTACTAGCTCAGCTTTTGAGCACCTTTTACGCGTTACAAGGGAAATTGGGTCTCGCCTTTTCATAGACATATCTGACCAGTTTGAGCTTTCCAGCCTTCCTAATTCAATTGGGGTCTTAAAATATCTAGCTCGGACTCCACTGCCTTCTCATGCAGCCATAATATGTGGCTTGTTAAGAAATCAGGTATGTTTCTTATCAGCAACGGATGTTTGATGCAATTTCAACCCACGTAATTGGGTCGATTTGGGTTGTTTCTGTAATATTAAACAGGTGAAATGGGTCAAATCAGTAGCTAAAGTGGGAATGCATCAAATGGTTCAAACTGGTTGAAAGTCATCGAAAGTTTATTTTAATGCATATAACTACCTAAATTATCATTATTTCACTAATTTAGACAACTATTGAAATACTTCTTGTTTATAATCATAAGTAATACATAAGTTATTTGTAATTACAGGAAAAGGTTTTGGCAAGTCAACTTGACATTGATTGTTTCGACCCGTGCTAAAAATGACTCATTTAACCTCAACCATGTTATCCTTATTTCACTGATTTAGATAACTATTGAAATACTTCTTGTTTATAATCATAAGTAATACATAAGTTATTTGTAATTACAGGAAAAGGTTTTGGCAAGTCAACTTGACATTGATTGTTTCGACCCGTGCTAAAAATGACTCATTTAATCTCAACCACGTTATCCTTGATCTGTTACCCAACCTGCCCATCTTGCCACCTATAATAATTATTATAAACATCGATTCTTTGTGAAATTGTTAATCATCTTGATATTTTTGAATTTTATCTGGTACGTAGGATTAGTCTAACCACAGTTTATTATTATCATTATTGTATTCTCTGATCACCTAGATATTGTTGATTTGCTTACCTAGGATTAGTCTAACAAGAATTTATCATTATTGTGTTCTCACATAATCTTTTCTGTTATATTTCTAGGTTTATACAGATCTTGAAGTAGCGTTTGTGATATCAGAAGAACATAAAACATTTGACGCATTGTCAAAGAGTGTGGAACTCCTGCAAGGCAATACCGCACTAATTAGCCAATATTATTATGGTTGTCTTTTCCATGAGCTTCTGTCCTTTCAGCTTCCTGATAGGCGCCCACCTGTAGAGGTTTACTTCTTTTACTTCTAGCATTTAACCTGCCGTGTTTCACATATAAAATCTATGCAGAAATCCACTTTGTTCCATGTTTGTGTTAATGCCAAGTAAGAAGTGGCTATGTCAAGTGCATTTCTGGTTTGCAGAAGTTGAAAAATGTATACAAACACATTATGCTAGAAAGTATATTTTTGTACAGAAAATCTTGAGAAAGAAAGTCAGTTAGTAATGCTTTCAAGGATTAGCAAGTTGATTATTGTCTCTCCAAATCCTCAAATGCATGAAACTTGTAATCATTATTTTGTTTAAGACTGGTATCTGACAGTTTGACACGTTTGACCCAACTAGGCGTTTTTCTCATTCAGACTAGTGTGACCTTTAAAGAGAAATGATAGTGTCTAATGAGGGACACCTCAATCAGAAGTGGGATTCTCGACCAAATTAGTCTCATAAATCAGTTGATTTCGGCTGTGTATTCATTCTCGAATGAGTCAAATTGAACAATTTAGGTTAATGAGGAACAATTCAGATGGGTCAAACGAGTCGTACGGATACAAAATCGTCCAAATTATATTTTAATGCATACAACTCCTAAATCATGTAATTCAAATATTTAAATTATATCGGTATTGATATTGTTTTTGTAACCATAAAAAACGAATTTATTATATTTAAAATTTTTGAAGTCAAACAATAAAGTGTTTGTGGGTCAACCCAGCCCGATCCAGCTCGTTTTGAGTTGTACGTAAAATGACCCGTTTTGACCTGCCCATCTTGCCACCTGTAAGCTCATCCTATACTGAACACATGCTCATAGGGGATTAACTACTAGTACAATCCCTTGGGGTTACCTTGTAAGCTAGAGTGCTAGACGCATCATAAGTTAGATATTGCTTTTTGATGCTTTATTTTAGTTTGGGTTTCTATATGGAAAACAGTTTAATATTTATCTTTTTCATTTGTTTGTATTTTTTTTTTCAGAGAGAAGTTGAGACTATAAAATCTAGTGAGATGATAGAATTTTCAAGTTCAGCAGTCTCGGTTCTGAGCCAAGCAGAACTATCGTTCAGAGAAACAGACAAATCATCTCTCATTCACATGGATGTGGATAAAATTTTCCTGCCTACACCAACTCCCGTTAAGGCTGCCATCTTTGAAAGTTTTGCAAGGCAGAATGTCACAGAGTCAGAGTGTGATATTACACCCAGCCTTAGGCAATTTCTCAAGAATGCGTACAACTTCTCACTTGATCACAATGCAGAATTCATATATGCAGACTTCCCGCTAGCTCTTTTCAATAAGCTTGTCCTCTGCTGCATTGAAGAAGGAGGAAGCCTATGCATACCATCTGGATCAAATGGAAATTATGTATCAGCTGCCAAATTCTTGAATACAAACATCGTATCGATCCCAACACAGGCTGAAGTAGGTTTTAAACTGACTGAGAAGCAGCTTATTACTGTATTGGAGACTGTTAGTAAACCATGGGTGTATATTTCTGGTCCAACAATAAACCCAAGTGGCTTGCTTTACAGCAATGAAGAGATGAAAAGCTTGCTGACAATTTGTGCTAATTATGGGGCACGTGTTATTATTGATACTTCATTCTCGGGGGTGGAGTTCAACTCGAAGGGATGGGATGGGTGGAATTTGGATGGATGTTTAGCAGGATTGACTGGAAAACCCTCTTTCTGCGTGTGTTTGCTTGGAGAGCTATTTTTCAGGATGCCGACAGGAGGGCTTGCGTATGGGTTTCTTGTTCTAAAGCAGGGATTTCTGGCTGATGCATTTCATAGTTTCTCGGGGTTGAATAAACCTCACAGTACTATCAGATATACTGCAAAGAAATTGCTAGATCTTAGAGAGCAGAAAGTAGATCTAACAGGTGCTGCTGAAGGACAAGGGCAATTGCTGGCGACCAGATTGAATCGTTTGAAAGAGGTAACCATTAATTTAGCAAAATTATTTATATGGGTCACGAGTATCCTTTTTGTTTCCATTGCAGTATGTTCACTTTTTCTTATGAATGCCTGCCAGTAGCCGCAATGATCTAGGAAGCAAGAGTGTTCTACCGCTTGCTAAATCATTGTAGCGAGGCTGGCAGGATACATTTTTGAGGTGTTAAATTGTGCGTGTTGTGTTTTTTTGGCTAATAGGTTTAAATAGGTTTATGTATGGGTTGAACAGTTGAGGTTGACCCACTATACTTCTTTTCCAAATAATTTTATTTTTGAATACTTAATTAGCATGTCAAGTGTGATTACAAAAACTTAATTAATTTTAATAAAAAGATAAAATATTGGGTTAATTAGTTAAAAATGCATGCGACTTGCACAAAATCTTTAGCGTGTATTATTCTAATTTTTTTTTTTCTATTAAATACACCATTTTTAATCTTACTATTGTGTAGACGAAATGACTGGATTAGCAAATGGTGGTGCCATGGCACTAAGCATTTAGTACACAATAGGAAGATTAGCCAGTTTGATGTATTTGTTTAAGTCATTAAGTACATACAATAAAAACTTAGAAGTGTAATGTATTTCATAGAAAAAAATTAGATTGATACACGCTAAACAATTTTGTGGCAAGTTAGATACTTTTTAACTAATTATCCTCAAAATATTCGAATGTAATGATCTAGAGGTTTTAAGCACTAAGAATACAGTTGGGCTATTTTTGACCATTTGACTATTTTTTATTACGTGTTTGGATAAAAATATAACCTGAATTATAAGTAGGGGGGTTGAATTTGCTAATTGGTCTAAGAAATGTTGATTGTATACCCGATTTATTGGTCACAAATGATGGGGATGTGGAAAAGGAAACTTTTCCAAGCAACAACAGATAATTTTGCAATTAAAAGTTGTAACAGTTTAAAAAGTAAAATAAAAACTTAAGTTAATGTCAGTGGAAGAGGAAAAAGACATCCGTACAACAAGTTTCCTTCTTATAGTTGGAATTTGGAATATTATTGCAAAGCTATTTATGAAATTATGTATTGGTACATACTTCTAATGTATGAATTACGAGAATTTTCCTTGTGTTTTATTCATTGGTTTTAGATTTGCGCGCACATAAACAAATATGGGATTGCATCCCTGTATCTTTAGTTTTATTAAATACTCCGTACTCTGAATTCTAGTACCATTTCTGGTAAACGTATCCTATGAACTTTACTGCGACACTTGGAGCCAACTTTTTGCTTGATCATGATTTAGGATGTCATTCTATAAAAGCTTTATGTGTGCCCATCTTAATTTTGAAGAAAATAATCACATTTTTAATGATCCACCTAGAAATAAAAATGTCGCACTTAGATGGCCTAAATTTATTTGAAATAAGTGATGCTAATTCATTGCGTGTTATTGCATATACTAAAAACAGACACTCGAGAGTTGTGGGTGGGAAGTAATTGAAGCTTATGGAGGTGTTTCTGTGCTTGCAAAGCCATCTGCTTATCTTAGCAAAAGCATTAAGCTCGAGAAAGATGGTTCTACATGGGAAGCCAAGCTCAATGATACCAATATCCGTGAAGCAATGCTGAGAGCCACAGGTCTGTGCATCAATGGACCATCTTGGACAGGGATTCCTGGCTACTGCCGATTCACGCTAGCTCTGGAAGATGGTGATTTTGATCGTGCTTTGGATTGCATTGTCAGATTCAAGCAAATTGTCAAGTAACTTCATTCCTTTTTTCTATATTGCATTGATGGCACCTGTCAATCTTATTTTTTGTCTTTGCGACTTAGCTGTCGTGAAATAAGCCATTCATGTTCATTTCGCTAAACTCCATTTATTGTGTGCATTTCCACAAGTTTCAAAGTGTTGTATAGGCATGTAAAAGACATTTAATTGGTATTCTATACAAACAGTGAAATTACGTTGGACTACAATGAGTACATCTGCAATCTACTACTAGATACAACTTTGCTGCCATAAACCATTTGACTTCTTTCCATCAAATTTGGTTGACGCCATATAGTTGAAAATGCATTATCTCGTTGTCTCTAGGGATGGTAAAACCTGGATCATAATAAGAAGCTTGAAATGCTAGCTTTTACAACTTAATTTTTGTTAAAACACTTTATTATTCTTTATTATTTTATTCTAAACATATCAATGTGCGAGAAAGGGAGAGAAGATCATCGGAGCTTTAAATATAAAATTTAGGCACACATGCTTTTAAATTGAAAAGGCAATTACATCTATATCTTTATTAAAGTTCAATATTACATCAATGTCTTTCTCGACGCGCTACGGAACCTCCACCGGGGGACCGCTTGAATAGGTAATAAAATACTTTTGTAATTACATCAATATCATTTCCAAACTATTAAAATGAATAATTTTCGACTTAATGTATAGAAATACCTTAAAACTCAAAACAAACCTTAATGACTTACTTCAAATTTGAATATGAAGATTGTTTATTTGGCTTGAAAAGGCAAAGTTTACATCCACCTCTAGGAGTATCTATATACAATATCATAGAGATTAAATGTTGAATGTCAAACAATCAGGTGATAAAAAGATCAAACATGCGATTATGAAGTTTCACTTGGTTACTTCTCCAGGCAACATTTTTTCATGTCATTCTAAAGCTGTCTAATCACATCCAAGGCATCGTTTAGCGTATAAGATGGTTTATCCAGACAAAGGAATGCAAGAGCAGCCAATTTGGCTGCCTGTTTAACTGTATTGTCATCTGCATTAGGCAAGCGTGGGTCCAGTGCCTTCCTAAAATTCTCTTTTGAATGTTCTTTCAAATGCAATGTCTGCCTTAGAACTTGAAAATCGATTTTGCTAATGTGTTGACCAGTTAATATCTGAACGAGTACGACTCCAAAAGCATGAATGTTGCCCTTCACTTGTGAAGCTGAAATATATGTATTATTTTGGTATTTTGTTATTTCAAAACTTATATGTATAAATCAAACAAGTTTCCAACATGTACACATATAATATGCTGACTAAAGATGGCAAAACACTTTTTGCTCTAAATCTATCATTTATCTCAACAATAATCTTTTGAATAAAATTATTTAGGATATTTTATGCATAGAATGCACTTTAGGAAACTTTTAAACTAAATATGACCCGAATTATTCTATTCATAATAATATGTTGAAATCGCCACCTCTAAGTTGATGATGTACCGGAAAACAAAAAGAAAAAAAAAAAAAAAAAAAAAAAAAAAAAGGAGGGAGAGAGAGACATTGAGGGAACTTGCTCATTCGTTGTGGATGGAAATATAATGGATCAACAATCTTCACCATAGTAGAATCCCCATGCACAAGTTTTGAAGCTTCAAAATCAGAGAGCTTTGCGTTCAACTCCTACAATGGACACTGAATAAAGTGAGCACTAAAACCGGTGAATGTTAAATTGGGATTCTAAAGTGATAAAATTTAGAGATCCATCTTACCCTGTCCAGCAAAATATTATGTAGCCTTAACGGACGATTATCGACCTGATTCTGTGTTCTGCGCAGAAAACAAAGGGCTTCAGCTATTCCGATTGCTATTTTAACTCTTGTCGTCCATGGAAGTGGTTCTTTGTCTTCTGCAACAGATAGACAAGTTACATTCTTTATCTTCTTGCAATGTTTTGTTATTCCAGACGTTTTTAAGGTAGAACTTGCCTGTGAATAGGTGAGAATCTAAACTTCCATTTTCTATGAACTCATAAATAAGAAATAGCTTTTGGTCATGGAAGCAGTAGCCTAGCAGTTTGACCAAGTTAGGATGATTAAACCCGCTTAAGATTGTCAAATCAACAAACTGCAGCCACAAGTTTTCATGAGGTTTTTTTTTTGTTAAAGGGGATTACCCCGGTAAATATATAACCAAAGAATAATGTTAAGTACAAATGGAATGTGGCTGAAGTACCACATTAACCTCAAGCAAAAGCTTGATAAACTAGTGTTTATGACATGCCATAAACACAAAGCAACTAGCCAAATTACAAATCACCTAGCTAGGAATAAAAACAAGAAAAATTCTTGCCGCAAGCGAACGTCCCGCATCCACCCATAAGCACGAAGGAAGCAAGGCGACCCAGGAAGTTTGCCTCCTTAAAAACCCTTTCCAAGAAAAACCCATAGGGAAAAACCTTGGAGTAGGGAAAAAGAGTACAACCCTTACCTGGCACTTCCCTCGTGAATAAGACAAGCACTCGGAATCTTCCATGAATCCAACATTGAACGAGACCGGAAAGTTAGCTTCTTGAACTTGAGGTTAATAAGCTAACTACCGGGAATTTAGAAAACTTCAAAACGAGGAAGCTAGTAATTCAAAAAGATGATTATATCATTATATCAATCGGAAAATATAGAACCAAAACTATATATCAATACATAATCTAAATTTTTTTGTTATATATGTAAATAATCTTCTTATGTTTTTACTTGAAAGTCCTCTAATCCACATTTAGGTGCCATAATATAATCCGTCATCTATCTCCAATCATTTTGCATTGATTTTCAGAATAATTGAAACTCTAACACTACAACACGAAAGGGTAATGTATGAATTGGATGGTATATAATAACAATAGAATTCCTAATAACCCCCAAATAACTTATTAAGCACTATGTGTTGATTCGACTGTCTAGCTCCCCACCTAACGCGTTTTAAAGAGTAAATTTTCTATCTTAGACCTACATGTCTGTTTCTTTTGTGATAACTCATATTAGAAAATATAAAACCATGCAGTGCCAGTACTCCTTGTGAAACATATACTATTTGGAATAAAAAGGACGTTATCAAAGAGAAGTAGAGAAAGAAAAAAAAAATCCCTGCCGTAATTGATCACTGAAATATATAGTTTACCTTCTCATGATGAATCTTATAGTGATAAAGCCTCTTAACTGCAATCTTTGTATTGACCCAGCCACTAAAAACCTCCCCAAATTCTCCAGCACCCAACCTCATAAAAGGCGAGAAATCTCTGGTGGCATTTTTTAATTCACTAAATTTATATACCTTTAGATCGTGAACCAATATTTGTATCTTGCCAATAGGAGATACTTTGAGATGATCATTGCTATGCTCTTTGGACAATGAGGCATGATGATTAATATTGTCTTCATCAAGAGAGATAGTCTTGATTTGAGCTTTAAGGGAAGGAATACAAGAAAAGAACAAAATATCTTGAAGAACTCAGAGAAAAACTACAAATAATACACTAAATAACAAATCAAGATATTACATGTTAGGAGGACTTTAAGACAGTCTTTTCTGGACTGAGATATGGATTAAAAAGACATTTCTTACAAATAAAGAAATAAATAAGTTATAGGCTACCTGAAACTTGATGCAAATGATCAAGGAGTTCCCCCAGTGGGATGACCTTGTGGTGATCAATACCACCCTCTTTCAAAGACGGACTGCATTCAATGGCATCTTCGTTTCTTGAGGGTTTTCTAACTCTTTGGGCTTCAGGAAAACAAAACAAAATTAGGGGAAAATGTTGCTATTTTATATTACAATGGTGACTGAGTTTTCAACGTTTTGAAATGCTTTTCTTGTAATAAGTATATCTTAGTGGGGTACTTAACTATGTTTGTAAATCATAAAGTAGCTGGTAAAGGACTCCTCTTTCACACACATATAGGTAGGACTTTTGTCATCTGTTAAGAACATCGAACTCCAAGTCTCACAATTATTATGGTTTCTTCAAAATTCACAGGTTGTTTTATGCCTTCTGTATGGTGTGTTTTGGAACAGCAAAACTTGGGACAGAAATTAGCGACAATAAGTAAACAAGATTGCAGACACTGATATGAATAAACGAATATGTAACTATCTGATTTGAAATTGTATTGATTATAACTTACAACTTATAATACATGAATCAATCAGATAGTTACATATTCGTTTATTCATATCAGTGTCTGCAATCTTGTTTACTTATTGTTTATTCATATCAGTGCTCTGATACCATTTATTGTCCCATGAATCATTGATGCCAAACCATAATCAAGAATCATAATAACTATATGAACAAGAATGGGTTGAACCCTTTGATATCTGATATATAATGAATGGGGTTAACTTTCTGTTTTACAGGATCCTAACTATATATACATGTTGAATCGCTGCCATCATGACAGTTATAACGATTCACCAAAAGTAAACGTTGCAACTATTCTAAAACGGTTTATACCATTACCCTAACTAATAACTGTCACCTAATGACCCATATTGGCCCATTTCGACCCAGCCCATATTCTACTTAGTTTTACAGGCTTTACAAATTACAGAAACATAAAACGTACTATAATACAATTAGACTTTAAACTAACTACTAAACGACTTCTGTTATGGTTTTGACATTATGAGTTTCCAACAAATTATTACTGAGCAGGGACATATAGCAACTTGTTCTTAGTATAACATAATATGTCCATTTCGGAAAATTTACTTTACTTAACAATTCATCTTAAGTGTTAATTTGTGAAATTCATGCATGCATAGATATTTGCACATGGAATACAGAAGAATCAGCATGTACCAGAATCTACTTCAGATGAGATAAAGAGCCACTTCTTGGACTTGGTAAATGAGAAAATCCCAACACGCTTCACATGGTTGACTTGTAAGGACAGAGCGAGCTCAAGAGCGACCACAATCTCTCCCATTGTGGGACGTTTCTTCGACTCATATTGCAGACAACGATATGCAATATGCACAAACACCTTCAAACACTTGGGAAAGATCTGCCTCTCGATGTTACAATCAACAATTTGATTGGGTCTTTTCTGTTCAACACACTCATAAGCCCATTTTGCCAAACTGCACTTGTCGTCATCAAGATTTTCGGCCAATGCCACCCTCCCAGACAACAACTCAAATAATACTACCCCAAAAGCAAATACGTCGGATTTAGGGGTCAATCTTCCAGTCAAAAAGTACTCAGGATCAAAATAACCAAATGTACCCTTGATGTGTGTGTTGACATAGGTACCGGATGGGTTTCTTGGGCCAATTTTGGATAATCCAAAATCGGATATTTTAGCGGAAAAATGTTCATCCAACAAAATATTTGAACTCTTAACATCACGGTGAATGACCCCATGTTGGGTGCTTGTCCCACTATGAAGGTACTGCAATCCACGTGCAGCGCCTATGCTTATTTTAATTCGTTGTACCCAACTTAGATTTGTACCTCGTGTGTGCAAATGATCACTGAGGCTTCGATGGGTCATATACTCGTAAAGTAGTATCATCTCTGAGTCATCATTACAATACCCAATTAAAGACACAAGATTGCAGTGCCGTAACTTAGAAAGCATCTGGATTTCAGACCAAAACTCATGCGCTCCTTGGTTAGAGCTGGATTCCAATCGCTTAATGGCAGCATAAACATTTTCCCCATTCACTACAATAGTACCTTGATACACAGAACNTATTACAATGGTGACTGAGTTTTCAACGTTTTGAAATGCTTTTCTTGTAATAAGTATATCTGTGGGGTACTTAACTATGTTTGTAAATCATAAAGTAGCTGGTAAAGGACTCCTCTTTCACACACATATAGGTAGGACTTTTGTCATCTGTTAAGAACATCGAACTCCAAGTCTCACAATTATTACTGAGCAGGGACATATAGCAACTTGTTCTTAGTATAACATAATATGTCCATTTCGGAAAATTTACTTTACTTAACAATTCATCTTAAGTGTTAATTTGTGAAATTCATGCATGCATAGATATTTGCACATGGAATACAGAAGAATCAGCATGTACCAGAATCTACTTCAGATGAGATAAAGAGCCACTTCTTGGACTTGGTAAATGAGAAAATCCCAACACGCTTCACATGGTTGACTTGTAAGGACAGAGCGAGCTCAAGAGCGACCACAATCTCTCCCATTGTGGGACGTTTCTTCGACTCATATTGCAGACAACGATATGCAATATGCACAAACACCTTCAAACACTTGGGAAAGATCTGCCTCTCGATGTTACAATCAACAATTTGATTGGGTCTTTTCTGTTCAACACACTCATAAGCCCATTTTGCCAAACTGCACTTGTCGTCATCAAGATTTTCGGCCAATGCCACCCTCCCAGACAACAACTCAAATAATACTACCCCAAAAGCAAATACGTCGGATTTAGGGGTCAATCTTCCAGTCAAAAAGTACTCAGGATCAAAATAACCAAATGTACCCTTGATGTGTGTGTTGACATAGGTACCAGATGGGTTTCTTGGGCCAATTTTGGATAAACCAAAATCGGATAGTTTAGCGGAATAATGTTCATCCAACAAAATATTTGAACTCTTAACGTCACGGTGAATGACCCCATGTTGGGTGCTTGTTCCACTATGAAGGTACTGCAATCCACGTGCAGCGCCTATGCTTATTTTAAGTCGTTGTACCCAACTTAGATTTGTACCTCGTGTGTGCAAATGATCACTGAGGCTTCGATGGGTCATATACTCGTAAAGTAGTATCATCTCTGAGTCATCATTACAATACCCAATTAAAGACACAAGATTGCAGTGCCGCAACTTAGAAAGCATCTGGATTTCAGACCAAAACTCATGCGCTCCTTGGTTAGAGCTGGATTCCAATCGCTTAATGGCAGCATAAACATTTTCCCCATTAACTACAATAGTACCTTGATACACAGAACCAAATCCACCCTTTCCAATGACCAAGTTCTCACTGAAATTCTGGGTGGCTGATCGAATTTCATCAAGTGAATATGGGCGGAATAATCGGTCATAAGGAAATGAAGACATTCTATATTTGTTGCCAAAGACACAATGACTGGCAAAGTATAAGGCTTATACGTAGTACTAAACTGTACGTTTTTGGCACAATGAACTTCGAGTGTTGCTTGATGATCCAAATTTAACTAACCAATAGAAGATACTTAGCATCAACATTAGTTTATTTTAAAATTATCATAGGCCCCAAAGTTTACTTGAGAAAGAGTAACCTAAAGAAAGAACAGTAGTTAAAACGTCAATTCGATCAAGTGACATAATCAAATAACGTAATGGCAAAAGAATTGACTCAGTTTATTAGGAAAGAATCATGTAAATTAAATATATTTTACCAATTCAAAGGCATACCTCATTCTTTCCAACATAACATCCTAATAAGAAAACTAGAGCAACATTAATTTACTACACGATTGCGTATCAGGCTATCAGCTGTCACACCAATAACTTCCGAAACAAAAATTCAGGGTCTCGTGTCATGTCGCGTACAGGACCTATATTGATATTTTCTACAATATGCAAGATCATCCGCGTATGCTTTTAAAATTGTATTTTTAATCATCTTTCTTGAACTATATATGAATTTGGTATGATAAGATAAGGGTGCAAAGTGATAAGAAGTTATGCCTGCTTCAAACAAAAAATAACTTTATTTCTCATATCACCACTTGCTACAGAGATGATTTGGAAGATAACACAAGAATAACTACTCAATCACATCCTATATATTCATCTCCAATAAATTGTATACACTTTTTTCACCTTCTTACTTCAATATAACTATCTGTTTAACACACTTTCTCTTCTTCTTGTGTACTCATAGGTCGTTGGAGTACTATAAATAATTTACTTTTCTTACAATCATATACACATGCATATGCAAACGCAACCAAGTTATTAAATCTAACAAATAATAGTATTTAACTGATGTTTCAAATCAAGTGACATACTCATACGGATAATATATTAAAACTTGACCTAACTTGTCTAGCCATCTAATCCTTTTGAATAATAATTTCAAAAAGTGCGACCTTTTTGACACATTAAAAGGCATGTATGCCTCTTTCAATTCCACGAATCCTATCAAATTAGAGAGGAAACAGGGTCAAGTGTTCGTCCAAAACTATTTTTCCAAAAAAATTTAATTTGCTTGTTCGTTTATAGTCGTGTACCCTTAATTATCATTAGAAATAATATTTATAAACTTTTGTGACATCTGATTTAAAAGGAAGCTAGTCATAGTCAAAGTCGCAAATTTTCTTTTAAAAAAATGTAACGTTATGGAGACTGCATGTAATTTTCATGCCGCTCATCTATACTTGATCTATGTCATTAAATATGTTGGCCGGTTATGGTTACTATGGAAGGTATAGACACATTGTTCAAATGTCGAATGCCATGATCTCATGCTAATAATACAAGAGATGGACAAGATTGTATTTAAGTAGAAATGTAAAAGAACAAATAGCATTAGGTTCCCCGCTAAAGAGATTGATATAATCGATCAAGAATTATATGTAGCCCAAGTGAGAGATTGTTATGATAATAAAGCCATTAATCATTGTGGGCTTGCATATTACTCACGTATTACTCAATTATACTAAGCTGTTTAATGGGTCAGTTTAGTGATCAATTAGATAGGCGGTTAGATTTCAAACCCAATATGGAGTTAATTGGTGAAACCTGCATCATACATTTTCAAATAATTAACTCTTATATGCTGCAAATATGTCTACATGTGTCCATCTTAAGCTTTCTTTAACTTTCTTTCGTCTTTGTAGTTTATTTTAGGAAGGCAATCCACCCATCACACATCCATATACAGGAAGTTCCACGAACATGCCACAACTGATGAGATCAGAACTTATAATTTCTTGCTCGATGATCGCGTACCATCAAACATTCAAACCAAAGACCCATTCAATATCTCAAAGTTTCCAACATAATCACTTTGCACTAAAGATTCTCTACACATATTTAGATGCGTAGGTTGATTACTCGATTATGATAATGATTCAATTTGTTGATCACTTAGCTTAAATATAACTACGGACCTAGACGTTCTCTATTTGTTACTAAAATACAAAGGGAAAAAAAAAGAACTTTATACTAAAAGAGTAAAAAGGGGGTTTGGAGAAGATGCAGGATAAAAACGAAAACTTTTGGAGAGGTCTCTCACCATCAACACCACATATGATGGAGAGCAAGGGCACATAATTTATGAGTAGTGATACAGCCACAAAGCCACATCTACAAAAGCATCCAAAAAAAAATGTGTCGATCTATGATAACTAATAAATGAAAAAAGAGAGAAACTAAAAACAAATACACTAATCATGGATTGACACATTCTTTTGCGAATGGTTTTTTTTGAATTTGATTTTGTGGTTATATCACTACTCGTAATTTAAATTTATTTGGCGTCTAGCTTCAGCACACATGCAGATACATTTTATTTACGTAGATGTGGCACAACAATAACACATACCAATCACATTATTAACTAATGCGGCTAAAGTCAAACAACACACATTCAACCATTATATTACTGATTCATAATATGCAGGAATTAAACAAAACAGTGTACATTACGATCTTTATTTTGGTATAATACAATATTTACACGCCTCGCCTCGCCTGGCCTCTTCGCATGAACCATCAACTTAAGCATTCACAATCATCCCGCCTATGTCATATCCAAAAGCAGAAAATCAATAAATTAGAATCAATCCAATAGCACACTGAGATTATAAAGAAAAAAAAAAAAGAAAAAGAAAAAGGCTACCATTAGGATGGAGAAATTGGCCAGTGAAGTAACTAGAGTCCTCTGAAGCAAGAAACACAAACGACGGTCCAATCTCGTGAGGTTGAGCCGCTCTACCCATGGGTGTATTTTTTCCGAACTCGGATACATCAGTCTCGTCCATTGTTGCTGGTCGAATAGGTGTATAAACGGGGCCAGGTGCAACACCATTTACACGAATCTTTTTCTCGACCTGCTGCAGTGCTAGAGCTCTTGTGAAGGATACTATTGCTCCCTTTGTTGAGCTATAATCCAACAGTTGTGGGTTCCCTGTGTAAGCATCCACCGATGTCGTGTTGATAATACTGCTTCCTTCGTTCATGTGCTTCAATGCATGCCTATTTAAGATAATAGAGCAGTCGGCTCATAATTATTACCATATTCTACTCAAAAAAGAAGGTGAACCTTCTATATCCGTAATTATCAACTACTCACAATACCAGCAGCTAGACACTAAATTTTTTTCTTTTGGTTTATATATACATACCGATATTTTGAAGGGAGAAATATATATATTGGGAGCATGTTACGTAACCTGGCTCTATCACTCTATGAGACCCTTATAAGCCTAAGGTTGAGACGAAAGTATATCGGCTAGTTAATTAGGGAGTAGTTGCTTTTGCTTTCGTATTTAAACTACGAGACCATTATAAGCCTAAGGTTCATATGTAGTTAACTACGTTCATAAAGTGATGACAACTTAAAGTATTAAGTAACAAGACGTGCTTATTTGTTTTCTGAACAACAATCAGAATATCACAGGTGTGGCCGCAATATTATGAAGTGACCAGGATTTTACGCATGGATTTTAGTTGATTTCTGTTAATTACTGCATGTATGTCTATGTTTCTTTCTGCATGCATGTCGTGTCCCTAAACCTGAAAACCTCGAAAAACAATACATTTATAACTAACATAAAGAGATTATATATAGCTTACCGACACAAGAAGAACTGAGAAAATATATTGGTCCTAAACACCCTATCAAGCCGTTCCTCATTGATTTCTTCGACTGAGGTAGTCTTGTGCTGTTCTGCAGCATTATTTACCAAAATATCAATACGTCCAAAATTTTGCACAACTTCATCCACCACTTGTTTGCAGTTTTGGTCGAACCCAAGATCTGCACCTATGGCTATCGGGTTTTTCGCATCGCTAGTTTTGTTTTCGTGCAAAATTCGTAAGGTTTCGTCTGCATCTTTGTCCTCTTGGCCCTTAACAAAAGTAAAAGCAACAGTTGCACCCTCTTTCACAAAGTGGTAGCACACGGCCCTTCCTATACCTGAATCTCCTCCTGTCACCAGCGCCACCTTCCCCTACACCCATCAGATAATACGTGTAAATATTAATTTGCTAATAAGAGTAACATGGTTATAATTTGTTAAGAAGAAAGTGAAACCTTATTTCGATTTCACAAAATTACGATACTACTGTATTATATTAAAAGTTAGCAAAATAATTTTAAAAACAAGTATTCTTGAGTTTTTATTAAGGAAAAAAAAAGTTCCTAATTATTGCTAATTAATAATTACTGTATTTTTTAAAGAACAAAATCATTTAATTTGAAAAGAGTTGAGTACGCAACTTGAAGCTTCCCAGAAGGCTTGTAATTTGGGTTCATGAATTGAGGGGCTGGATCCATTAGATGTTCCTTCCCTGGTTGGCTATCTTGTTTCTGAGGTGGGAATTTTGTACCGTTGTATGCCATTTTCGTGGTTGTTAGTTGTTGATCACTACTTCGAACTTGCTTGAACTCCTTACAAAACAAAGCAATCACTGATAAGGTGGCTATGTATATATAATTGTATAGACAGAGATATATACACCTAGTTGGCAATGTTTACATGGAAGCTTATGAGTTCATGGTGCCATGTGTAACATAACTTCACACGTATCACTTTGATGATGTGGAATGGAAACCTAGCTGGCATTCAAGCAATTAATATGACCTACAGATAAGCCCGTGTTTTCTCTTAAAAGGAAATTCCTCACCCAGTTTTGTCGGATCGCTACAAACAGCGTACCATTCTACACTTTATTAGCTACATCATCATACGTTAAAATGTGTACAACGAGTGGGAAGGTGCCCGCTGCGTTGCAGCAGGAATTTTTCAGGAATTTTTTCAATAATTATTTATTAATAGTGTTCGGGCGGGGCTTCTCGTTGTGAGACCGCGGTATGTATTTTGCCGACACGTGTTGTATTTGCTTAGAACAAATGTTGTGTCAAGCTATATTTGTAGTTGTCGTATGACGTTCTTTTTGGAATGGATGTAGTGTCGGGCATCAGTGTGTTGCAGCGGGGCTAATTTTGACCATTATAGTTTTAAAAAAGTTTAAGATAATTTTAAAGTTATTAGAAAGGTTAAGGGTGCATTTTGAAAGTTTTTATTTAGAAAATATATATATATATATATATATATATATATATATATATATATATATATATATATATATATATATATTAAACTTTAACATTTTTTATAAAACCGCACGTACGTCAAAAGTATATCAATATTGGGCTTGTTTTGTTTGGTATCGAGAGACTTTTTTGTCAGTATTTTTTTTATTCAAGAAACCGGTAAGTATCTGTTATATATTCATCAAATAAAGTTTGTTATATAAAAAAAATTATAAATATAATCTTGCGTACGTCAAAAATATATCAATATTTGGACTCGTTTTGTTCGTCATCGAAAGATCTTTCTAACGGGATTTTTTTTATTCATGAAATCGCGAGATTTCTGTTAGATATTTGATAAATAAAGTTTGTTATATAAAAAAGTTGTAAATAGTTAAAAGTCTAGGGTGATTTGTGCAAGTTAATGCATAGTTATTCGGTGAGTTAAAAGTTCTTAAGCCGCGAAAATATTATTTTACGAAACAAATACTATTATATGAAGTTGTGGCGAGATAGTATTATAATATGAGATTATTATAATCGTTTTTTCGAATATTATACTCCGTAACCAAGTTGGTCAGTGTAACATGCTCTAGTATGTAAAGAGAACGATTATTATAATATTTTCTTTCGATTGTATTCAAATCATATTTTAATAGGTGTTGGATATAAAATAAATATTGTATACAAAGCCTCGGACTCAGGTCCATTGAAGATTGTATTATATAGAGAATTNTATATATATATATATATATATATATATATATATATATATATATATATATATTTTATAAATGTTGTATATTAGATATGAGAGTTGGAGAATTGTTTTTCATGTTGTTTTTTTGGTTATTTTTTCTATGAAGTGATTATGTTTCTTTGGCATCCGAATTAATATATACATTATTAAACACGTGATGTCTCTGAAGTAAATATGTCCGTTTTTTTAAATGATGTTTATAATCTTAGGACGTTTGGTGTTGCGGGTGCAAATGGTTATTCTAATAATATGATGGGAATTTGTATAACTATGTTTTATTTTTAGGTGGATTTTATTGTTGTTATTTTAGATAATACTTTTTTTTTAGTGTTACTTTAGATGACAGTTTAAACAATCTTATCATGCAACGCAGGCAAGAAAGAAAACAGGTTGAGGGGCTTGTTGGTGGACCAAAGTTAGCCTATTAATAAGGCCTTAATACTATGAATATTTTATTCGAATTTTGCAATATTATACTCCAAATGGTTGGCACGTTTGCGCTGGTTTAGTATATATAGAGAATATGCAAATAGATTCTTCACACTAGTTAGTGTGTCAATAATTGACAAGTCCACACTTAAAAATGTGAACAAATTAGAAAATGTTGCACCTTATAAAATGTGGACAATAATTGAAAAATCCACATTTGAAAGTGTGAACAAATAAAAAGAAGCTGCATTTTATAAAAGGGTTTAAGCCGTACAATAAACACATAATTTCTCAAATATACAAATGTATTACGTGTACTAAAAAACTACTCGTCCAATACCTCTACTTTAACTTTCGTGCTAATATGACATGGCATAACCTTCAATCCAATGATGTGCATGCCATATCATTAGAATTGTACCGTTGCATCCAACGGTTGCAATCCAACTCATCTTTACCCAAATAGCCCGTTTCATTCTAACCCTACTTTTTTCCCCAAATTGATTAAAGTCTCCAAAGGCAAAATAATGTTCTCATCTTCCTTTATATCCAGTGAATTCGACCAATTCTAACCCATTGCTTATATGAGGAGCCCGTGGTGGAAAGAACATCATGACTCCTACAAACCCTGCTGGAAGATATGTATGTTGCCTTTTTTCTAGTGTAAGCTAAAGCATTGATCTTTTCTTTTATTTTCTTTGAATGTCTTTTAATTTTCCTTTTGGTTTTATTAATTTTAGGATTCGGGAAAGCAATGCAGAGCCATTATACTATTACAACCTATATTTTGAGGTCATTTACTCATCCATAAACTCAAAACAATTCACTTTGAACATTTGATTATTTACATTGACGCATAACCGTTATGTTAAATCACGTAAACCGTAAAACAACATTTAAAGTCTACATCAACAATGTACATATACACTCTCATAAACATATTTTATATGTTTTAACATTTAATTTGATAAGTTCTATTAAACTCATACAAGTCTTGCATTTTATTTCATTTCGTACCCTCACCACCATTCTACAAATACTACAAACACTTGTACAATTTAAAAACTAACTCATTTCCCTCCTTCTATACCCTTCAAAAATCGGCCACCCTACATAAATACATAAATCTCCACTAACTACATTATACCAAATAAAAAGTAACACACTTTCTACTTACATGCAAACTACATCAAATCGCCATCACACCAACATGTAAACACATCAAGTCTCCCCCCCACCACCTTGTCCTCTAGGCCATCTCTATGCTGTTAGACCCGTTTGACCAGTACTTGGACCCCACCCTAGATGAAATGGACTAAGGGCCTTACGCGATTGGTTAGTCAACAAATGTTGCATAATGGTCAACCCGATAGTCAAAGAATGAGTATTATGGCTATAGAAAGTATTATGTGGCCCAATTAGAAGAAAGTAGAATCAAGGGGCCTAAGTGGTCATAAACCATAAGTATTATGATATGTAGTGTGGCTAAAGTTGAAGGAATAAGACTTGAGAGGCCATTCTTGCTAATGACCCAAACTTGTGTAAGCATATATGTGTCTATCCATAAGTTTCTAGACAACTCTATCATCTTCAAGAGTGTTTTGAATGTGACGGTTTAGAGAGGAAAAATGGAGGGAAAGCTAAGATGGTGATAAACCTATGAAGAGATTTGGATACCCTAATCTAAGGGTTAGTTCTAGCACCAATCCACCACAAGTAAGTAGTTTCCCTTTTGTGATTCTTGAGGTTTAGGCTTATGGGTTAAGTGGGTAATTATCATATGATCATGGTATGATTATATGATGATATGGAAAGGATGATGAGTAAGGTATGGTGGGTTATATAGACCCTTATTGATAGTATTGAATTATATGTATTATTAGGTTTATTGATGATGATGAAGGATGATGAAGATGATGACTAGTGAAGATGATGATGTTGATGATGTGTTGATTAGTAGCTTAGCTTTGGAAGCTAAGGTAAGTAACTTGATTAATATGTGTTTAATATGGTTAATTGCATATTATGTGGTTATGAGTATGATTGTTACATTGATAGATTAGTATTAGTGAGTATGGCCTTGATAGGTGTTTTGCTTAGTTTAGCTAAATCAAGTGATAGATTATGAGTAAGGAATGGCTAAGGTATGTTGTGATGTTATGCGCTTTATGTGATGATGTCCATATGTGTTTGATGGTGGAAGTATTCGTATTTGCATATATGTGGATTAATATATTGCTCATATGTTAATCTAGTTACTTACTAAGCGAAAGCTTATTGTTTAGTTGTTTAACCTTTTTGTAGGTTCATGTATCATGGAGATGCTATGGTTTGGAGTATGGGTTAAGGTTTGCTTATATGCGAAATGTAGAAAGATTTGGGGTAAGAAAATAGGAGCTTAGGTAGATACTGAGCTCTATGTTGATGTTGTACCCCCGTGAGTCTTTTAATGTTTTTTTGGGCAATGTGTCATCAAGTGTCAAGTGTATGAATTGGTTGTTATAGAGATTTGGATGCCAAATGGGTGTTATGGTAATGGTTAACATGTTTTATGTATATGTAAAGGGGTGTTTGGATTAAGGTGTGTTTATACCCATTTTGGGTAGTAAACGGGTCAAATGGTTATGGAAATGATTTATTATGTTTATGATAATGGTGTTTGGAAATGATTTATTCGGTTAACCGATTTAGAGTCATAATTTGAGGAGTACCTCGAAGTTTGATCAAGGTTAAAAGTGATTGCTTCCGTACCCACACGTAGTGTAATCTCTTGATCAAAAACATCGATGAGAGCACGGCCCGTTCTAAGGAATCCTCTTCCAAGAATTAGAAGAACCCTTGAATCGGCATCAAAGTCAACAATCACAAAATCAGCGGGAAAATGGAACTTTCCTACTTTCACGAATACGTCCTCAGCAATGCCAAGTGGACGAGAGATTGAACGATCAGCAAGCTCAAGAGTCATGCACGTAGGAGTAAGTTCGGGAAGAGAAAGTTTCTTCCACACAAAATATGGCATCAGGTTAATGCTAGCACCAAGATCGGCCAAGGCGAAGCATTCAACCATACCCGGAAAAACACATGGAATTAGAAATTTTCCAGGATCTCCAAGCTTCTCTGGAAGCTTTTTCAAAAGAACTGCTGAGCAGTTCTCATTCAGAGGAGTTCTAGCCATTTCAAATAGCTTTTCCTTATTACTTAACAGATTTTTGATTGTTGATGCGAATTTGGGCATCAAGATGATAGCATCCGCGAAGCTTATGTCAAAGTGCAAATCTTGAAAGATTTGGAAAAATTTATCCATTTGATGACTAGCCTTTTCGCGGAGCTTTTGTTCATTTAAGTGTGATGGGTACGGAATTGAAGTTTTGGATTTAGGGTTTTCAACTGGAGTATCTGGTGGATCAAAGACAACTCCAGGTTTGCATCTGGTTTCTGGAATAACTTGAGGATGGACGTGTGTGGTACTTTGTGAGCTAGGAGACTGCACCTTGTCCGTTGTCACCTCAGGTTCACGTTCCACTACCTTTGGAGGAGAGGAAGAAGAGGTAGAAGGAATCGTGGGTTCACTATATGAAGCCCCACTTCTAGTTGTGATCGCTTTTGCATTGCCCCTCGGATTAGCGATCGTGTTGCTAGGTAAAGTACCTGAGCCCGAGGGTCGATCATTTAAAGACTTCTTGATTTCAGAAATCTGGCTGACCAACAACTTGTTCATTTCTTCTTGGGATTTCATGAATTGCTTTAACAACTCGTCAGATGAAGGCCCAGTTGGAACAATGGCTTGAGTTTGATTGTAGGAACATTTTGAGCACGATTGTTTTGGTTGGGACCTTGATTTTGGTAATTTCCTTGATTTTGGTGTTGGAAATTTCCTTGATTTTGGTTGTTATTTCCATGGAAACACCCTTGGTTGAAGCTACCCTGACCTTGGTTTCGATTAAAGTTTCCTTGATGTTGGAAACCTTGATTTTGGAAACCTTGGTTTTGATTTTGAAAACCGTGACCTTGATTGAAATTCCCTTGGTTTTGAAAACCTTGGTTCATTCGATTTTGGTTTTGGTTACGGTTTTGGACATTTTGGTTTTGATTAAAACTAGGTGGTCCAGGGTAGTGGTTAGGATGATAGCTCGGGTCCATCTGAGGACGGTATTGGTTACCTCCTTGATTGGAAGGACCGGCTATCGCATGAGCTTCAAACGGGTTACCATCGGTGGCCATACAATTGTAATATGCGTGAGGGCCACCACATGTAACACAGACTTCCACTTTTTTAACTTCTGCAGGAGAAGAAGTTTGAGTGAAAGAGACTTTCTTTTGGTTAGATAGAACCAAAGCATGAATGGCTTCCGTGAGCTTGTCAATCTTAGCATCGGTGCTAGATTGACTCACGGGCGATGAAGAAGAAGGACCAACACTCACTTGTGAAACAACCAGCTTGCTTCCTGTAGTGCGGACCTTAGATTTGTTCTCGATGAACGCTAAAGCTTCTTTTGTGGTTTTACTCAGGAAATTACCTCCCGCGGAGGCATTAAGAGAATCCTGATCAGCTTGGCTTACACCATTATAGAAAGTGTCGAGTTGCATCAACTCGGAGAAACCGTGATGAGGACATCTGCGAAGCAATTCTTTGAAACGATCCCACGATTCACTAAATGATTCATCAAATTTCTGAGTGAACTTGATGATCTCATTTTTAAGACTCGTAGTCTTGGAAAGAGGATAGAATTCGTTCACAAATTTCTTAACCAGATCTTCCTATGTTTCAATCGAATGAGGGGGTTGTTTTTCAAGCCAAATCCGGGCTTGTCCCTCGAGGGAAAATGGGAAGAGAAGAAGTTTGATTGCATCAGAAGGGACATTCTTGTATTTGATGGTATACGTGATCTTGTTAAACCATCGAATGTGAGAATGAGGATCGTCCCTCTCAAAACCATAGAATTGACTTGCGGTTACAAGATTCAGTAACCCGGTTTTGAGCTCAAAACTATCAGCCACGATGGCTGGAACAACAATGGCATCTCCATAACCCTCGATGGGTGCTTGGAGAAGCTCATTCATAGGAAGATCTGCCATGATGACAGAAGTTGTGGAAATATTGCGGATCTCAGATCCGACTGTTGGTGCTGAACGTCTACGGTGTCTTCGAGGAATTCTCACAAGCTCGCGTAAGGGGCTCGTAGACTTAGAAGAACGAGTGCGCATGTACTAGGGATAAAACCAATCAAAACAAAATCGAGGCAAATCAACATTGAACTTAAACCAATAATCACAAATGAATGGCTTCTTTAGAAAAGGTACACCACTCACAAGGATACAATGGCAAGTTTTAATCTTTTGTTTGGGAACTTATTAATGTTCACACCCCCAGTTGGTAGGTGTTCTGTCTTGGTTTGCGACGGTTTATTTTATGTAATTATTATTCACAAGAAAAAGAAGAATGTTTTTTGGGTTTTTGTGTGTAAGCGAAAAAACTTTTGGAAAATATTTTTGGTATCGTTCCGTTAACCAAAATCGTATTTCTTTAAGAATCACCTTAAAGGAAACCCGATATAGAAAACGTTACGATCTGTTTAGTTTGTTTTTGATTTTTTTTGGGTGTTGTTAACACTTTAGGAAAAGTGTTAATGACTTTTTATGTTTTTGATTTAAAATTTACAAAAGTGATGGAATTTTTACAGTGACGAATGAAAAACCACTAATCTCTAAAAAAACGTTTTCAGATACGCAGCAACCTCCCCGGCAGCGGCGCCAAAATTTGATTGGTTCTGAACAGTCAGACAATATTGACCAAGGTAAATGGTCAACAAAGTCAAACGGCTAAGACCAACTAACCAAGGAGTACAGTGTTTCCCCGGGTCGTGTAAGTCCCAGCGAGGTGTGCAATTGTATTTGTGAACGTTTAAGTGATCGGGTAATTTAACAGGAAGATCAGGATTTTGATTATTATGATTACACTAAGAGATTATGATTGAGAATAGCTTAAAAACATTAAATTAACAATTACTGATAATCAGATAAACTAAAAACGTGATTTAAATCTAAAAACGCGCGCTTGAATTTAAAATAAACGCAAGCGCGCAAAATAAAAAGTGAAACGGGAGCAAATAAAGTCCTACGAATGTGAAAATAACTTTTTTACAATTCTAATGACAAAGGAAAATTTTAAGAAAAAGAAAAATATTTTTTAGACTTTTTAATTATTTAATATTAATTAATTACTAATTATGAATTAAACTAATTTAGATTAAAATAAATACTAAATAAATAGTAGAAATTATGAAACTATTTTCAAAAAATACTTTATAATTAATAAAAGCTAGATAAAATATAAAAAGATGCTAGAGATTAAAATTCAATAGTAAATGATTTTATTTTTGATTTTTTAATTAAAACTAAATAAACTAAGATTAATTATTATAACTACTAAATGAAAATAAATAAATCTGAAAATTTTAATACAATTACTACAATATAACAGTAACTTAAGAAAAATATGCTTAATTAAAAAGCTAAGAAATAAATCAAAAAGTTAAAACTTATTAAATAGAAGCAATCACTAATATTAAAATTAATGATTTTTGGATTTTTTTTCTTTTACCAAACTGTTACTCTACTGGAAATGAAGAACTTTTGTGAAAACAACTATTATGAATCTCAAAAATAAGCAAAATGCATACTAACAAGCTCAACAGTTAGCTATTTATGGGTAAAATGAGATTGAAAAGCTATCAAGAAGCTATACAATGAGAGCCAGAGGTAATACAAGCTACAAATAAGCTAGGTGTGCTCTAAATAAGCTTAAACTACTGAAAAGTTATACTGGAAAGGCAGAGAACAAGGAATAAGCAAGCACAAATCCCACTGACCCAAAAAGGCCTGCAGAGGCTTAGGAGGCCTAGTTTGGCTTATGCAATAAGCCCTAAGGACCCAAATAAGCCAGGAGGTGGAAAGCTAGCACTATTAGCTTGCTAGAAACCCCACTGATATATTCAAAAGCCCAAGGGACAAGCATACAATGGGCTTGTCAAACCCACTGATGGCCAGGCTTAGTACAAAGATCATTAGAACAAGCAAATAGCACAAAGAGTTTCAAGCTAGTACCAAGTTAACCACTAGTTTACACAAACCTATACTAACATAAATAAGCTAAAAAACAACAAGCAATAAGCTAGGATCACTCAGATCAACAAATCAACAAGCTCAAGTCTATACTGATGAACCAGTGTAGACAGTGGACTAACAAGCCATTTAAAGGGACAAATAAGCAGTTCTAATAAGCAGATAAAGGCAAGCCAAATATACAGCTAAGAAGTCCACCTATCAAGCTTCCCAAACCACCCAAGTTCAAGTCCTAAGGTCAATTATTGAACAAGATAATGTCAAAAGAAAACTGGGTCAAATTGGCATATCTGGGTGCAGAAGAGGTATATGCTCAATAGGTCAACTTTAAGGCCAATTCTTGAAGAGAAAACAGGTTCCAAATTGCAAAATTCTGGTTGAATCATGCACACAGGCAACCAAATAACACAAAGCAACAAGAAATTTCTATTTCCAACATGAATTAAACCCTGTGCCTCAATTAGAAATTTTGTCCATTTTTGGCAGTTGAGAGTCTTTGACTTTTTGAGATTTTGCGAAAGTTGACTGTAATGAACTTTGATTTGAACCAGCTTATTGATAATGATGTGTTATGTTAATTTGAGACTAAAACTACCAATATTAACAAGTTCTAAGCTGATTTGATGATTATGGGTTCACAAATTCCAACAGTGAAGCTGCTATAGATTTCTATATGCAAACTTGACTTTTTATGAATGAACTCAGGATTTTATGGTCTGTCTGTCCTATATGAGCCTAATGTGAGTTATCTTAACTCATTTTAACCACTGATAACCACAAATACACAAAATGTCATGCAAAACCAAACACCCCTTATCAAATACTAGTTTTTGATTTTTGAAGTAAACAGAAACTAATGGTGATGGAAATGCTTCTAAACAACTTACTATGATCCAACAAGTTTATATGAACACAGAAACACAGGTTTATACCACAAATACCAACTATGCTAATTTATACTAATTGGCAGTTAAAACAAGAAAATAGAACACAAAAGATACTAATCAACTACCAACTGTTTTTAGTCTAAATTATCACTAATGAACAAAAAATAATCTTAAAAGAACAATAATAAATAGATTAACAGCTATGAATCAACAGAGAAGGAAAAATTAGAATTAAGCTCACAGTGTGCATACCTGCCAAAACCAAGTGAACCAAGGACTAAGTAACAATTCCTATTGCTTCCCAAGAAGCTCTAACCCACTGCCATCCACAATGTACAGTGCTCCAAGCTTCTCATCTTCTTTTTTTTTTGTATTTGTTTATTTTTTTTACTATTTTTTGTATTTTTGAGGTTTTATAATGAAACTTGTTTAAAAAAAAATAAATCTCCTAAGCTTATAAAAGCTTATGAGTAAGCTTAAATGAACATAATGAAGCAGTGAACAACTATTTTTACATACATTACACTAAAATAAAAATTTCATTAAAATTGCAAATTTGGATATAAACTGAGAACCTTGAAATTTTTATTATAGAAACTTTGAGTTACACTAAGAAAGCTCAGATTACAACTTTAATACTAAAAATAACATTAATTCGACATTACTAAAATAAGCTAAAAACTACACGAGTTCTTCCAAGCTTCCGTGCTCAATTTATAGCCTTGAATTAGGGTTTAGAGGACCCTTTTGTCTTTTCCCAGCACTAATATCAACCCTAGGATTAGTTAAATCAATCCTAGCCCTTAATTGTGTTTTGGCGCCAAAAAGCTAATTATAGTAATTAGATGTATAACTTGTGCAGGTGGGGTTACTTTTGGACTGGGGTGTTTGGAGGAGTAGGTTGGCAGTGGATTAGAGGTGATGATGAAGGTTGGTGTGGCCTGGCAGGGTCACATGTGAGTGGTATTGAGGGTGAGTGGTATAGCAGGGAGGGAAAAGGGTGGTTTTGGCTTGCGTTGACCGTTTGACCGAAGGTAATAAACACGAGGTTTATTATTTAAGTGAAGTTGGGCTTGTAAGGGTGTTGGCCACAGGTGTACATGGGTTGTGGGTTTATTTGTAGGGTGGATGGGGTTATAAGGGTTTTGTTTGGTTTGTAGTGAATTAGCCCAAGGACTAAACTTGTATAAGCTGAAATTTTGAGGGGCCATAGTTGCCAATATTCCAAACTTCTCCCAAGGACCCTTCTTGCCCATCTTGAAATTCCATAAGGAACTTTGATGTATTTTCTCCAATTTGAACACCCGAGGACCAAAATTTTGCCAATTTGCAAAGTTAAGGGACCAATTTTGACATTCGTTGTAAAGTTCCATTCAAGGACCAATTTTGACAACTTTGAATAATACAGGGACCTTGAATGGTAATTTTCTACATTTTGATTGCCAGGGACTATTTTCGCCAATTTATGAAAGTTCAGGGACTGAAACTGCCAATTTAGCAAACTTTGTTCGTTTTCACCTGTTTTCAATCTTTTTGTCCCTAAAACATCCAAAAACACAACCCAGGAATATTTTCTATATTTAAAGGAATTTTTGAGTGTTTTTAAATGTTTTTGTAGTGCAGATGGAATAAAAATGATGAGTATTTACACACTCATCAGTAGTAATTTGGTTCCGAGGGTAGCATGTACCCTCTTGACATTATGAATTTATGCCTTTGAACAATTTGTGTTTTATGTTTATGTGGCCCTGGGCCAAGACAATGTTTCTTATCTATTTAGCAGCAATTATATATGTTGCGTACTATATATGCACAAGGGAGTATGTTCCCGCTTTTGATGTGATATATTTCTTCTCTCTATCTGTTATTGATAGATATGTTAGGGTTATTGTAATTACCCTTTAAGTGTTCAACCAAGAGTTTTTGGCGATCGTATAATTTGACTGCCGACGGAGGGTTGCGACCCGCTCCGACTTTATCCTTTTAGTACAGAGGGCTTCGAATACCCTAAGACCCTTAGGAAAGTTAATGTGAATTGTATGTAATGCTTTTCAAGATAAGGCTATCTTGGTACATTCTCCGAACATTGAACTCTAAATACTTGGTTTGATAAAATCTTTGTTGTATTGAACAAGACAAGAGATTTTGAGGGAATGCATCATGTCATTAATCGGGTAGGGAGGATTACATCATTTTAAGAAATGAAGACTAAGACATATACCCTTAATGCTTCTTTCCCTTTTTCAGAATATATAAATGAAAAATCATCTAATAGCAAATCTTGCTTTAAAACTTACGAAAGATGTGGCAATCCATTCGTATGCTGGAGGAGGGTTGCTGACGCGTGAACCTCGCTACTTGGGCCTGTTCCATACATCTTTTCTCAAAGCGGATGTAAGAAAGGTCCATCGTTTATTATGCTTGAAACTTTAACCGGGTAGCATATCACTACGAACTTTGTGTCTTGGAGAGTAAAAAGTGTGTTACTCCTTGTCACTTTGTCGAAGCCTGCTGCTCCATCCCAGAATCGAAACCAAGTTCGATGAGGTGTTCGCTTTTTTTCTGAATGTGTGAGGCTACACGCGTTTTTGAATCACCTAAGTGGTGCCCTCTTTCTCGTTTAGTCTGGAGAGGTTTTTTGTTGGAAGACATATTTGATTCACATGCTTCCGGAGCCTCATCATTCCCACCTTTAAAGAGATTGCCATCCCCATATTCTATGTCATATTCTTCCAGTTCCCTAGCCCACTTGATTACTCTCCGTGTTCTTTCAGGATTCAGGAATGCCCTTTCGACTGGCTTATCCGTAAGTACCCTGATGGGGTGAACTTTGAAATACCTTCGGAGACGTCTTTTGGAATGAACCAGAGCTAAGATTAACTTCTCAGATGCTGCATAGCTTTTTTCTATGTCTGGTAGAGCCCTGCTAACGAAATATATTGGTATCTGTATGCCTCTTCTATCTGCAAAGAGCATTGCGCCGATTTCGTCAGAGGAAACTGCTATATGTAGGAACAAAACTTCACCTCTGGTTGGGGGCATAACCGTTGGCAAGATGTCCATGCAATTCTTCCATCTTTGGAAGGATGTTTTGGCTTCCCTGTTCCATTGATAGGATATGTTGCCGATGACTTCATTGCGGACTTTGTAGAGAGATGAAGACCTGTTGACACCCTTCGACAAAAATGCTTTTAGTGTTTCCAACTTGTCTTTTAGATCGTGAATCCTCCCTTGTGGTCTCTGAGTTTGTGCCTTTGGGGGGATCCCTTCCTTGTTTGGATTGGCCTGGATCCTTTATTTTATGAATGGGCATTCGTTTGGCACTTCGTTTCCAATCCCGAAGGAGCAAATCTTTGGATTTAGCTTTAGGTTGATCCTCCTTAGCTGTACGAAGGTTTCTTCGACATCATGGAGGAGATCTTCCTTTGTCTTGCTCTGCGTAACCAAGTACCCTTCGTAAACTCTCAGGTTCCTTCCTATCTGTTTTTCGAAGACCCTTACTATCAGCCTATTGTATGTGGCTTCAGCGTTCCTTAAACCGGAGGGCATTCTTTTGAAGCAGTAGGAGCTTCTGCCTACATGGAAGGCTGTTTTTTCTTCGTCTTCTTTCACCATCTGTATCTGATGGCATCCCATGTCTGTACTAAGGAAGCATTCCCAACGAACTCCAGACAATGGTTGTTGTTCTTCTACTGACAAGTAGCTTTCTTTTTGGCAAGCTTTGTTGATGTCTTCGAAGTTAACCTGTATTTTCCATTCTCCATTTCTTTGTTGAACTGCAACTGGATTAGTAACCCATAGTGGGTTTTCTATCCTTCGAAGTATTCCTGCCGCTGCGAGTTTATCCACTTCCTTCTTAATTGCTGTGCTCCGTTCAGGTGTCACCTGGTGAGGTTTCTGCTTGACCGGTTTGATGTGTTTGGATTCATTGAGCTTGTGTTCCGTGCTAAAAGGCTTGCCATTGATGGTGAGTGACCTCGGAACCCCTGTCATTTCTGAGTATTTTCCCATGAACACATCTTCATAGGTTTTGAGCAGTTTTTCCAATCTTTCTTTGAAAATGCTAGGAAATTGCTTCCCAATTTCCACCCTTCGTATGGGGTGAGATTCGTCTAGTATCACATGCTCCTTGGAGCCAGAACCTTCTCTGATATCCATCGTTCGCTTTTGGTTACCTTATTCCTTAATCTTTTGGGCTTCCTGGTGCTTTCCTTCGTGGTAACTAGAGAATATGGTTCCAACGCCATTCGTGGTTTGGAACTTCACTGTAGCATGTACCGTAGAGACCACAACGCCCATCTTTTGCATGGCAGTGCGTCCAATTAGCATATTGTAAGGCGATTTGGACTTCACAATGACAAAATTGAGGACTTCGGTCCTTGCGAGCTTTCCACTTCCAAGTGTTACCTCCAAAGGTATTTCTCCCAAAGGCCACGATCGTTCCCCCGAGAACCCTACCAGATCTTGACTCTATTTGTTTGGACCTGATTGCGGGACTGAGCTTCCTAAAGCAATGTTCGTAGATTACCTCGCAAGAGCTTCCACAGTCCATATATACTTTGTTAACCTCCATATTTGAGACCACGACCTTAATGATCACTGGGTCCTTTGAAGGGGACTCCCCTACTTCGGACGGAAATGTTATCTCCCCTGCGTCGTATGTTTCCCTTTCGGAGGCCTTTCTTTTTAATTGGGAGGAATCCCATCGAACCATTAGAATGGGAGCTTCCTGAGGGGTATTATCTTTTCCTAGTTGCGTATCAGTGACTTTTTCTTTACCCTTCCTTATTCCTTTTACAAGGTGTGTTAATTGCCCGAACTTCACTGCCTCTTCTATCTGCTTTTTCAGTTCTCGACAGCTGTTTGTTTCATGGCCAAAATCTTCATGGAAGTAGCAATACTTAGTAGTATCTCTGTTCTTGCTTTTACCCACCATGCGAGGGGGTGGTTCGAAGGCTTTGGCAGCTTTCTCTGTTGCTAATATCTCTTTCGGAGACTTCCCAATAAACCATGATTCGGACCTTTGTTGTATGGAGTAAACCTGTTATGGCTTTTGTGCTTGTTCTTCGACCCTTCCCACGAAGATTGCTTCACTCCTTTATTGTTCTCCATTGGAGCCCCATTGGTGGATACCTCCTTGGCTTCTATCCATGTGTATGTTTTTTCCATCAGGCCTTTGTATGTTGCCGGAAGGTCTGTGGATAAGAATTCCACAAGATTTCGGTTGCGTAGGCCATGGACGAAGCCAGAAATGCGTTGCTCTTCATGTAAGCCTAGAATCTGCAGAGTTTCGTCAGTGTATCTAGTGACGAAGCTTCTTGTGCTCTCGTTCTCCTTCTGCTTAATATTGTGCACCGTGAGGTGTGTTCTTGTGAACTTCTTCTGTTGGCTGAAGTGAGATCAAAACTTAGCCTTCAGATCATCGAGGTTAACGATACTTCCCGGTTTCTGCCCATTCCACCAGATACGTGTGGAATCTCGGAGGGTGTTGGTAAACATGTGACAGGCTACGGGCATGACCCACTTTTGCATCTTTATAGCTCCCTCAAACAAGTGCAGGAAATTATCAGGATCCCCTTTCCCATCATAGGTGCCTATGTGTGAAGGCATCTTTAAACCGTCTGGTAGAGGATAATCCTCAATCCATCTTACAAAAGGCGTTGTAGGGCCCGCAGATTCAGGGTACGAGTAGGTATAAGGCGGCATGTTCATGGGGACATTGTTTTATGGGTTATGAGGAGGGGGTATTCCCGAAGAGGGTTGATTAGGATAAAAAGGATGAGACGTACTCGTGTTTGGAGGGTAACTATTATACATGGTATACGGAGGGTATATCATGGGATGGTTATAGGGTACGGCAGTTTGTGAGGGATATTGATTGCTAGGTTGCCCATTCATGGGGGGATAAAGGTTTGGAGGATAACTTTGAGCTGGAAACTGGGGGTACATACCGACGGGAGGAAGACTTCCTCCTGTGTTGAATGAACATGGGTTACCTCCCACACCGGATGCATGGGAGGGCTGTGGTGGAATCCCTGCTTCGGTTCTTCCCAAATGCGCAGCTAGCAGTGGAGGTAGGTTTGCCTCCGTGTTTCCCCTCTGTTGGCTCCTCCCACTAGAGCCTTCAACAATCGTTCCCTCTCTCCTTGTGGGGGTCCTCTCGGGGACTCCCTCAAAGCCTACATTCCTTTCATTGGTCCTTCTACTCGCAGGAGACCCAATACGGAGGACTGGGTGATTAGCTCTAGGAGCCAAAGGCCTCGGCTCCATCTCGATCTCCTCATCATATTCATCGCTGGAATATTCTAACTCCCTTCGCATCTCCGTGTTCCTTACTTACCTCCTTCGAGCCCTTAGCAAGGACTCTAGCTCTTTGTAATTAGCGTCAACGAAGGCAGGGCTAATGATAGGTTCTGGATTAGCTGATGAGGATGCACGGTGATTAGGCGTTATTTCAGGGTGAGATCGTGTGGTAAAAGTGGAGGCCGTGATTGGCGGAAGGCTGTTGGTGTCAGTTACGGGTATAGGGGTTAAAGTCGAGAAACCCGGTGGGGGTGTAACTTCTCTTTTCTGGATTCATGCCGGAATAATAGCGAGTGTATTTGACTGGTTATTTTACTTGGAAATAATAGGACTAATTGTAGCGGGTCCCACGGATGGCGCCACTGATTGTACAATAATTTGCACGACCAGGCCTTCGATGATGATCAAAGGATATAGGGGATGTTGTGGTTGAGCCAAGCTTGTGTCTAACCTAAAAATAAGAAATACAAAGACACTACGTTAAGTGATTGCGCAGGGGTTGGGCCCTGTGAACCACCTCCGGCGTGTGAATAAGTATTTGGTATGATAATGTAGGTGAAATGTAGTTAAGTAGAGTTGTTGAGATTGCATACCAGAACTGAAACTCGTCCAAAACTATTTATAGGGGAAGAAAACAGCCTTGGGGAGTGTTTCCACGTTTCTAGGAGATCATGGGGGTGTCCCATGATTTTATGGTTAACCGCTAGGGCTTAATGTCCACTCTTCCTGAATTACCGGGTCAGTCAAGGAAGAAGAGAGAACATGGATAAGACGGGGGACGTGGGTAAGACTTGGTCTTGCCCTCTTTCCATCTTATGTTCGTTGAAGAATACCCCGGAGGGCTTATACCTTCGTTTGGCGAATTCCCAACTGGTAACTAGATCATAAGAGATTAGTTTTACGCCCAAGAAGGATTTAGGAGGCTAGCTAGAGCCTGCGATTATGTAGGTTTCGAGCAGGACCGAAGGGGAGTCCTTCGACCTGTTAGTAGGGTAATTATCAGTCGGTCATGATGATTATCAAGGTTGCTCAACGTCTTTTCTTTGTCTTTAATCTTTGACTTTTACAGCTTCAGACGTCTTCAAAAATTCGTTAGCAAAATGATTCATCGTTCTTTGTTCTTTGTCTTTGATGATGTGATAGTGATCAAGTGATGTCGTAATCAGCCATTCATCACTTTCTTTGCCTCTAGTGGATTTGCGCCTTTCCAACATGCTCATACATCTTTGACATTGGTGCTTTCATATATTCGTAGCTCTTATTTCTTTGTTGAGGATTCTTTGTGTTGACGTAGAATCCTTCTTCGACTTTAGTAATGCGTCGATCTTTGATGAGAGCTTTCTAAGACATTCAGATGTAGGTATGAGCATGTGGAAGTTGGTGGTTGTACCTGCATTGAAACAGTTAGCAATAATACATCCGGTACTTACAGGTTTGGAGTTAGAGATTGTCAACAGCATAGTGTGAAGACTCCTTCTAATCCTTACCAAGGCCGCTCCTAATCGGATACCCCCTAGAGGGCTTACACAGACATACATAAGTACACCCACGATTAGGTGAGTCGCTGGAGATCACCCCACGACTGTAGACCGTTTGGAACCATCATAAACACTAAGCGTAATCCACAAAGAATTACCGAAGTGACCTGCTGTCAGGGCTGTTTGATGTTGACCCTGGCAGGATTTCCGTTCAATCATTCGAGAAATACATAAGTAAATCCCTCATAAGCGTTCTTGGCAGATTGCTAAGATCTGCGTAGGACTCGAGAATTTACGCTTAGTGTCCAATGATGTAAGACACTAGTGTAGAAGTATTATGTGTTCCTAAGAGATCTTTGATGTATCTCATGGCTCTAGACTCAATTCGTGCACATTTTGGTCGTCGGAGGTGTGGAGCAGAGTACATCCTTTTCAATATCGACACACTCGTAGTGAATGGTCAATAGATTATGCAGGGTTCTCCGTGAGAATGAAACAAGTATCTTTTGAGAGANAAATAATCGAAAGATTACTTAGACGTGTGATTTAATTATTCAAAGACAAAACCTTTGGACGATTAATTCACTCGTCTCGAGTTATTATCTCTTCAAAAGATTGATTGACAACTAATCTCGAGAAAGGAAAATAACTCGTCACAAACCTTTAGCTCAAGCTTAATGAACTTGCTCGCGTCGCTTTGCAAACACATTTTCTTTTAAATTCATTTACCGTTTTCATTACTTATCGCACTTTATCGCTTTCTTTAGTCACTTTATTTCATGCAACTTTACTTGTTTATTTTCTTTTGCGTCACTTTATCGCTTTCCTTTACTTTAACCGCATTTTAAATTGTCGTTGTAGTATAATCATAACCAAAATCATCTTTTAAACCTATTCATCTCACATATCTCACGATCTTGAGTGACGAGATCAGTTCAACCCTCGTTGGGACAACGATCCGAGTTTATAAGCTTCACCGCTTGAAAAACGCTCTAATCATAATACCAGTCGTGATGTCATGTGTGATAAATTAAATCACAAAACCATGCAACAGCAACATGTGTAAACCAAAAGCAAATAGAGGAAAAGTAATATCACTGATGACCGACCCATGATCAGTTATGATATTATTAAATTGTTACCGACCAATTTAATAAACAATAACCTATTAATAGCTTAATGATGAATAAAGTCATGATCACAGTACGAGGGAGCATGCAAACTTCCAACACCAATTAATCCCTTAATAACACTCCTCAGATATGCATGTTCACCGATATTTGATTCGAGTACCTTTGTCAGATCAATAATAACCGAAACAAATTAAAAGCTCTTCTCATAAACTTGTGAATCCACAGCCAATACCAAATTAAATAATCGACCCATGAATGATTTTGACCAATGATTGACAAATTTTTAACGCAGCTCTTAACCCGTAATAAATTAGTACGATGATGTATATCTGCCAACCAATAAAATCAATACCCCACTTCAGTAGCAAAGCGACAAGATGTAGACTTTGCAAACCAATTAATAACCTCATAAAAGAATAACATCAATGTTATGAAGATACAATTGCAACAACAATATTATATCCATGATCTTTTAATTCTTGAGCAAGCACCGATTCACAGTTAATGATGCCACTTTAAAAGCACCACCGACCAGATTATTAATTGACAGTACGAGGATAAGCATCGATCCATGATTTGTTTATGCGCTTGCACCTCCACGAATGTTGAACAAATATAATTTATCCAAAACAAATCTTACTCACAAAAAATTAGCAATTACCGTCCCATGTGCAGCGAGTAATAACCAAAGTAGTACGAGGTTTACTAATTGAGTAACATGCAATCAACGACAAAACAATATGAAATCCACTTCTCCACTTGCCTTTGAATCAAAACAGAAAGATTGATAACTTTGTTATTAAAAAAATACGATTAATCATATTACCTATAAAAGTCGATACCCTTAAAATTCAATCCGTACTTCTCACAACCTCGACCATCTTTTTCATCATAAACTCGACATCAAAAACACCTTGTAATCCCTAGATATCGAGAGCCCCAGGCTCTGATACCAATTGAGAAGATCGTTGTAGCTCTTAGACGATGTCTAATATTATTTAATATCTAGGATTCTAGGAATACATAATAACGAAAGCGGAATATTCAAACAATGAATTAACGTTATCATGAACAAGGTTTTTCATTAATAATATCTTCTCTAACGATTACCAAACTAATTAACATGTTCTACCTTGATCAAGTAGAACATGCCATCTAAATTAAAACACTAATAAACCACTAACCCTAGACGTTTATAACTAACGTCTAGGTTACACACACACACCTTTACTAGACGTCTACATTGTGGAAGACTTGAATAATAAAATCCTATGCCCTATGTCTCTTTATATAGAGAGATATTAGGGTTTACAAAATACTACGAAGGACTAATAAATAAAACTTCTTTTGCAAGCAAGTCCTTCCCCATCTTTTGTAGAATTCCTTCTTGTCACTTCAAGCCCTTCATGTTTCATTCTTCTTGTTTTGTATCATCAAATCAATAATAGACCCAACATGTTGTTTTTGTAAACTTTTGATTAAAATATGCTTTTTTGAGTCTTATGGGGAGAAATCAACAAGAACTTTTAGATTTGATAACGATGTTTTGTGGTCAAGTACTCCCCTCTCAACAAGTGATTACTCATTGAGGTGAAATACTTGTCTTTTGAGCAGAATTGTAAAAATCATGAAAAGTTTGTTAATTCTATTCAAAAGTAAGAAGCTTTCGCTCCTTATGTGAGGATTGTGGCACTGAAGCATACCATAGGGTCCTTTAAGTACAAAGTGCGGGTTGTACACTGTTATGTGTGCAAAAGCCATAGTGATCACAAATCAATCAATATATAATGAAAATATTGAAATGTTAATACCAGAAGCTAAGTTTCACCAGCAAGCATGGCTTCAAAGTCTGTGAATCGAGGATCAGGTCGTCTGAATGTCAAGACCGGAAATGATGGTCGAACGCCGATGTAGCTTTCCAATCTCCTGATCTGCTCACGATGATACAATCTTTCTTCCACCGTATGAACAAAGTTGTGTATCATCCTCCTTGCATTAGCTTTCCACCTAGTGTTTTCCCCTTTGCTTAACCGCTTCTTATCATCCAGCAATCTTTCAACTAACCCATCACGAACTCATTTTAGCGTGTCATCACAGAATTTCTGAATCTCATCAAACCTCGTGTAGCAGAGCTTATTCTTCTTGTTGAGGTAGGTGATTCCAAATGATAGTTGCTGTATGAGCGTGTACTGTGACGATTCTTGAATTCCAAGAAATGTGAGTTGTGGTTTGGTTAGGTTGAGCTTGTTCTAATAACTTTCAACGCCCAGCTGAAGATCTTCCACTCTTTCTTTAACTATTAATCATCTGATGTAGAGAAGTAGTGAAGCAATTAAGTTGTACTGAGTTGACTTTGGGAAACGCAACATCTTTCCTTGAACCTTTTCCAAATACATGTCTTCTATGTCATTCAGGTTGAGATCAGGGAAATCTGCTTCTCCGAACTTGTACTCCTTTTCATCTTGTCTCTTGACGATAATCTCTTGCATGAAAGTGTAGTTGAATCTTCGTGACTCTAAGATCTCCATAATAGCAATGATTCGAGAATTGTGCTTCACGTTTTCACTTGACGTCAAATGCAGTCTGTGAGTGTAGCCGAGTTTACATTTGTCTGGCCAGTGTTGAATACCAAGGAGAGCTTCTCTGTTGTAGGTTACAATGGAGTTGCTGAAGATCGGTGTTGTTTCTTCAATAGATGGTAGTTCATATCTGGCAGCAGGGACGGAGATCGTCAGTGAAGAAGCATATCTTTCTTTCGAGGTCTCATTGGCATGTTGAAGATATCACCGTTGTTGAAGAAGAATCGGTAGGGAATCTTAGGTTTTTCCGAAAATCCTTGCAGGGGTAATGGTTTGTCCAATCGGTGAAGTAAGGCTCGTTGTGCTTGGAGTAGGCATCGTAGTTGGCTTCGGGATTCAGCCAGTCGAACGAGCCAGACAAAGCACATGCAATGTTCTCCATGTGATACTGGAGTTCAATGTTGTTTCCCGATCGTTTCTTTAGAAAGTCCAGAGCTTCATGGTTGATCCTTCGTAGTTTAGCCTTTTTCATCTTTTCAACTTGAAGACCCGTCATGATACTTTGAGTATACTACAAAGTGTTTCCCTGTAGTGGTTCATCGGTTTCAAGTGGAGGTTGTGACTTGATCATTTCTATGAACCAATCAGCTTTTGGAGCTTCATCTACATCTAACCATGTGAATGGTTTCGACTTCTTCTTTTTCTTCTTTGATTTTGTAGACTTTCCTTTCTCCTGAGTTTTTGATGCCGATGATGGTCCAGGTTGTGATTCAGGAGTGTGTGATTCATGAACGGTTGTTTCTAGCTCTTCCTGATCATCTGGTTGAAGCATGAATGGTTCTTCTGCATGTGTTGGACCGAATCCAGAGGCTGGTGCTTGCTGATGTGTGGCTGCAGCTTTTGAATGCTTGGCTGGTGGTTTTTGTGAAGATGATGGTTCTTTGGTAGTCCTAGATTTATTGTGTTTGGAATCAGAATCAGGATCATCATCTTTTCTTGATCGTTTGTGTTTTCCAGCTGCTTCTTTGCATGATTCTTTGGAGGCAATAACTTTCAATGCCTCAAACATTGTTGATTCTTCAGGAGTTATTTCCTTTTTATTTCTAAGTTTAGTAGCTAACAAGGCTTGTAGTTGCTCATTCGTGAGATCAGTTGGTGTGGTTGGAGCCCTGTCAGTTCGAAGATAGAAAGGTGTTGACTAAAGCATTCGTTCAATGTTGTGCTTGATTCTGGTATTCAACTCTGTGTGAATCGGCTTGAGAAGATCTGACACAACAGGTGTGGTGAGAGCAACAAGGTTTTCGTTGAGAAATTCTTCAGTGTATGTTCTGAGCATAGTGTTCATGTCGGCTTGCATGAACCTATCAACCAGTGCTGTTGATTCTTGAAGATCCTTGACTTGTTGTGTCAATGTTGTGACCTGTTTTGTCAGCTTCTGAACTTGTCCTTGAAGATCGCCACCCTGTGGTTGTTTGTCTTTCTTCTTTTGTGCCAGTGCAACAGCCTGCTTGAGTCTTTGTGATGTTGTGGTGACAGATGAGCTAGCCTTTTTCGTGATTGATTTGTGCTTTTATGTTGTTTTTGATAGTGGTGGAGATGAATGGTGTGATGATGATGGGGAAGATGATNGATAGTGGTAGAGATGAATGGTGTGATGATGATGGTGAAGATGATTCCTTGTCAGATCCAGACGGAGGAGGAGTAGGATCCTTTGGAGGAGAACCCATGGGAACTGGAGGATCCTTTGGAGGTGACTGTTGATGAAGTGAGTGTTGAGGTGAGTTGATGAAGTCGTCGGTATCAAAAAATTGCTCTTCTTCTTGTTCATTTGTCTTTTGTTCTTTAGGTTGTTCTTCCTGAGGCAATCTTTCTGTTTCCTCATTAGCTTTCATCTTCAGTTCCTCTTCTATTTGCATCTGAGCAATGAGCTTCGGTGTGATGAACTCAGAAGTCTCTAGTTGCTTTTGTGAATCATCAGCTGTTTCCTCGGTAGCTTCCTTCATGATGACGTTTTCTTTCTGCATCTTTTTCTTCTTCTTCTTCGGTGTTAAGTGGAATTTCTTGAACCAAAGTTGAAGTCACAGTTGTTGAAGGAGTAATCAAGGTGCTACTTGAGCCACCCTCTTGTTCAGGTTGATTGAGCGGTTGTGGATGAGGTTGATGCTCAAGGAGGCTGAGACGTGCAACTTCTTTGAGTTCCTTCTGAAGTTGCTTCTCTTCCGCTCTTGTGTCGACAATGATGCTTTTCAATTTGCGTTTATCGACCAAGGGTTCAACAGCTGGTTCATCTTCTTCTTCATCATTTGCACCACCACTAGGTTCATTGATGCTTATCCCTTTACCTTTCCTTTCTCCCTGATGTAGAGTTCCCATGCTAATCTTCTTTGCCTTTTCGAGCTCGGGGAACTCCTCTTCATCTAACCTTACCCTTCGTTCAAAATCTTCTTCATCATCTGATTTAATTCCCTGTGAGAGAACGATCAATCCCCCGGTACTTGCCACTACACTATACTACGTCGGTCAGGTACACTGCCTGGTGGGGATTGTAAGCCTCTTGAGATCCCTTGAGAGGTAAAACAAAGTGCGTAAGCAATCCCTACGCATCACTGCTTTATACATACACAACACACACAAACACACATAAAATTTATCAACTCTCTCGGCAACAATGTCTCGCAAAGACTTCTCTCAGCAATTCCCAACTCACCGTGACTTCTCCCAACAATTCCCAACTCACCGTGACTTCTCCCAGCAATTCCAAGCCACCATGACTTTTTCCAGCAATTCCCAAGCTCCAGCATGATTCCGAATGCACCGGTGAACACTCCACCGGAAGACATCTTTCCGGTATTCACACCGGATAATGAACCGGTGCCCAGTCCACCGGTGGAAAACCAACCCATTTGGAGAGGGTTGACTGCTGAAGAACTGTTTCAGCAAGATATGCAAGAATTGTTACGTGTTCAAGCAGAGGAAGAACATGCGGCAAGAGCTCATGAGGCGTACTTAAGAGGTAAACAGGCTCGGAGAAACCGTCGAGCAGAATGGCGAATACGAATGGGATTGCCCCGTGTGACATCGAGTGAGGACGATTCGAGTGCCTCCTATTCGAGTCACGAGGGCTATGTGTCGGATGATTCGTTTTCTTGATTCGTAGTTTAGTTTAATCGTAGTTTATGTTTAAGTATCGTAGTTTAATTAAGATGTTTTATGTTTAATTATCGTAGTTTAATTAAGATGTTTTCTTTTTAATTATTGTAGTTAATGTAATTTGTGTTTAAGTATAATGTTTAATGTAATTTGTGTTTTATAAATGTTTATGTTAGTTTTAAATGAAGTATTTGTTAAAGTTTGAGATTGAAATTGAAAATAATTGAGGTGAAGGTGAGTTAAGGTGAGTTATGGGTGAGTTATGCTACCATAGTGGAAATTNAAAACATAAAAATACAAAAATAATCATCCTCCACCCTTAGACCTTAATTAGAGTAGTCTTTAACCTAACGAACACTATTCCCTGTGAGAGAACGATCAATCCCCCGGTACTTGCCACTACACTATACTACGTCGGTCAGGTACACTGCCTGGTGGGGATTGTAAGCCTCTTGAGATCCCTTGAGAGGTAAAACAAAGTGCGTAAGCAATCCCTACGCATCACTGTTGCTAACCGCTAAAGTCCCAACTTAACCGCTGCGAAGAACACCTTATCGTAGAGCAAACCGCTGCCAAGAAAAAGTTCCAAAACAACTCGTACACTACTCAAACGTTAGATTTAGTCCAACCAACTGATAAACTAGATGAATCTATCCCCTCTAATCCTAGAAGTACAAGAAAGAACACAAGAATCACCACGAACAAGCTCCAAAATGAGTAGAAACCACTCTAAACTAGTAGAAACCAAAACAAACCATACACCACAAGTCCTACAATCCCTAGGATGTAACCATGGCTTTTGATACCAATTGTAGAACACTAGATAACATCACAAACACGCTCATACGTGTGGTTATGGTTCGTTATTCATAAGAAAGAAAAGAAAGAAATGTAGAGAGAGAAAGTTAGAGAAAGAAAGAGATGAAGCCTTAGAGAGAAAACCAAAAAAAAAAAGAAAATGAGATTATGAGAAGGCTTACCCTCTCCAAGGATGGAGAGGGTATTTATATGTACATGGGTTTTACCACTTGGGCTGCGGATCAGGTATACAATGGGCAAAGACCCGTCCTTCTTCCGCGAACTAATCTACTTCTAAACTACGTTTAACTAACTATTGTAAATACTATGAGCTAAACAATGCTTAATCATATCTGGGGTGACCGAATCTTTCTTATACAAAAAGCGTATTCCTAACAACAAAAGCCCTCAAGAAAATCACACAATAACACTCGAATTATGTGTTTACGAAATCAAAGCAAACCATAGAACTATAAATCATGATTACAAGAAATCTAGCCATTAAAAGCACAATTAATTGAAAACCATCTCTTAGAAAGTCCTAAGGATCATTAGAAAACTTATAGTTTGAAGAATTTGTGCACGGATTTGTGGTTTTGATTTTCGCTGTGGATAGTGAAAAGGAGGTGTTTGTTTTTGCGTTTTATGTTTTTCCAAATAATGGGGGTGTTTGTTTGTTTTGTTATTTAAGATAAGTTTAAAGTGTTGGCAATAATGGTCCCTAGACTAATATACATGCATCGTTAGTCCTAAAACTTTGTGTTTATCCTTTTTAACTTAACGAATGTTAGCAACAAATAACTTCTAGGCCTAAGGAAATTTGATGAAATAATTAACGGAATGAAACGAGGGATAAAACATGAGATTCCACCATTATATTGACAACATCATATTGTTGAAATATGTAAGTACACTTGTTTGAGCAAGATTTTTGAATTTTGAAGAACATTTTCTCCCCCTCAACACTTGGTTATAAATTTGAAAAAATTTTGAGGAACCAAGGTGTTGATTGAGATAGTGTACTTGCATTTGAACACGAGAATAAAACGTAAGAAAAAATAGAAAATCTTTTTGGTGTTTTTGAAATTTTTAAATTTTTTTTTTTTATTTTTGTTTTTAATAATTATTTACAAAAAATGTTTTGTATTTGACTCAGTAAATTGTTTTCAAGAAAAGATTTTTAATCATCTGGAGTCAAACATCGCATACCAATTCGGTGGACCAGTTCAGCAAACCGTGTAGGAGGTAAAGGTTTTGTGAACAAGTCAGCCAGTTGGTATTCAGTACCCACAAAGTATAACTCAATTGTACCCTTTTCAACATGCTCCTTGATGAAGTGATATCGGAGATCAAGGTGCTTTGATTTTAATGCAAAACCGTGTTGCAGGAGATTGCTATCGCACTTTTCGAATCACAGTACATCGGAATCTTGTTGATTAAGTAACCGTAGTCCATTAGCTGTGTACGCATCCAAATGACTTGTGCACAGCAAGCAGACATGGCTACATATTCAGCTTCTGTTGACGATAATGAAGTGCAATCCTGCTTCTTTGATTGCCAAGACACAAGTTTATCTCCAAGAAACTGCAAACCACCAGAAGTACTTTTGCGTGTATCTATACACCCTGCATGATCAGCGTCTAAAAAGGCTATTAGTTCAAAACCGGAATCCTTCGGATACAAGATCCCCAAGTGAATGGTTCCCTTTACGTATCAAAGGATTCGTTTAGCCTCATTGAGGTGACGTTCAGTAGGACTGGACTGATAACGAGAGCACATAAATACAGCAAATACAGTATCCGGTCTACTAGCGGTGAGATACATGAGTGACCCAATAATACTTCGGTATTTAGTGGGGTCAACTGGTTTCCCATTGGGATCCGCATCTAGCTTAGTTGTGTTGGCCATAGGAGTATTGTAAGTATCACAACTAGTCATGCCATGTGTCTTAGTTATCTCTAGAGCATATTTGGACTGATTAAGGAAAATCCCACGAGGTGACTGATGAACTTGTAGTCCCAAGAAGAACGTAAGTTCACCCATCATTGACATTTCAAAATTTTGTTTCATTAATTTTGCAAAGGCGTTTGAATACTTTCTATTAGTAGAACCAAAAATAATGTCATCGACATATATTTGCACAATTAAAACATCATCCCCGTGTTTTTGGATAAACAAAGTTGGATCTAATAAACCTTAAGTAAAAGAATTAGCAAGCAAGAAAGCAGTAAGTTTATCGTACCACGCCTTGGGGGCTTGTTTGAAACCATAGAGATCCTTCTTAAGTCTATAAACATGATTAGGATGCTATTGGTCGACAAATCCCTCTGGCTGACTAACATAGACCTCCTCACGTAATTGACCGTTCAGAAATGCTGTTTTCACATCCATTTGATAAACGACCATATTTTTGTGAGCAGCGTATGCCAGAAATATTCGAACAGCTTCAAGTCTAGCCACTGGTGCGAAAGATTCCTCAAAGTCAATGCCTTCCTCCTGAGTGTATCCTTTAGCTACCAAACGAGATTTATTATAAATAACCGTGCCTTCTGGGTCCAACTTGTTTTTCCAAATCCATTTTAGCCCAATGACATAAACTCCATCTGGACAGTCTGATGAGTGGCAGTTCATCTTGAACATCGTATCCTAGATCAATGAGATAATCCAGGATTTCAAGTTCAGTTAACATGGGACGGAATTCTTTTGGTGTAGGAAGCATAAGAACAGTTCGTAGGACATCCTGATCCACAGTGTAGACTTGACGATCCAATGTTACATTGAAGGATTCATCATCCAAGTTGGCTTAAGCTGTGTACCAGAACTGATGAATGTAGAAGATTGGAACTGATGTAGATTTGGTGAGCATAGACTTGCAGGGATGAGCTAGAAGAATGTCTTTAACAATCTTGCACGAATCTTCTGGAATTCGAAGTTTGTTGAAGTAAATTCGTGGATTGTTTTGGCCAATGGTGATGTTGTAGTTAGCTGGGACAATTTCACCGAGTGTGAGTAATGGAAGAGTTTGTTCGGGAGAATTTTCGTTGTGTTCAGCCATTGTTTTCTGTAAATGTATTGTCATGAAATCAAACATCCAAATTTGTTAGACATTAGTGCACATACATGTTTGATATACATAGACATACATGTAATATATTGTAATTAAGATCCAATTGATTAACGAGTGAGATGTGGTCACAAAAGTTGTTTTACACATAGTAACTAAGATATAATGCTAAAACATTCATAACACATAACATTACAAGTCATATCTTAGAAATACATTCATATGAAAACACACATCCACAAGTTAATTATACATGAATACAATACAAACAATACACAAATTCTTGAAGTTTTCTTCCTTAGACATGTTTTAGAAAATTTACAAAAGAAATGAAAATTCTCGAAAAAATGTCTAAGTGTGTTCTCGATAACTATGCAGATTGTGTTCTCGATAACATTCACCTACTGTGTTCTCGATAACTTTTGTTTATCCATGTTCTAGATAAATTCCAAGAGGAATGTTCTCGATAACTTGAAAAACAAAGGTTCTCGAAAACTCAAAGAAAAGTGTTCTCGATAACACATATTCTGAATCTTCTCGATAACAAGAAAAGTTCTCGAAAACAAGGTGATCTCGATAATTCTTATCAAGACTTCTCAATAATTTATCAAGAGTTCTCGATAACTAAGTTACAGAGAATTCTCGATAATTTATCAAGTGATCTCGATAAAAAATATCAAGAGATCTCGATAATTCACAGTTTTCGAAAATTCTTATACAAGAATTTTCGAGATCTCGTAGACATACGTTTGCTTGGTAAATTTTGAAGCCTTGATAGAAAACCTGATGAAATGAGTACAAAACAGTAGTTAAATTCTCATTACAAACACATGCACCAGTTTTCGAAATCACACGATACCCTAACTTATCGAGAAACAAGAATTCGTTCATTTATGTAGCAAGTTCAATGAGAATAATCAATTAGCATTCATTAGAACACATACAAACCATTTAATTGACCCCAAGAACACAAACATGAAAACGCCCAATTATGAACATAAACCCTAATTATCTAAATCATGTATACAAGAATTTTGATGCAATTAACAAGCATACACATGATAAAGATACTCTAACAAACATATCCCATCACTAAAATCAAACAAATCATCACAGAATCTCGAAAACCCAATTCATGCGAAACCCTAGAAATTGAAATCAACTAAAACGTGTTATATGTTATGATTAATGGATTCTAACATGATTGGAACATTCAGGGCAACAAAAGCCCTATGCAAACAAAAAACACAAGAATTTAGTGATTACGAAACCTACGAAAACCCTAGTTCTTCAAATCGAAATTATGAAAAATCTAGCCATTAAAAACATAATTCGTTAAAAACCATGTTTTAGATTAGACTGAAGATCATTTAAACACTTACGGATAGAAGGATTAAAGCACGGATTTGAGGGTTTGATTTAGGCCGTTTGATCTATAAGGAGGTGTTTGTTTTTTTGTTTTTGTGAAATGGAAAAAAACGAGGGGGTGTTTGTTTTGATTTAGATTTTTAAAACTTTGAAGGTTTGGCAAAACTGGTCCCTTGACTACTTAACATACTTTATAGGTCCTAAACTTTAGTATTTAACTATGTAGGATAACGACCGTTAGCAATTAACAACATTCTAGCCCTAAGGAAATTAATGAAGTATTTAAATTAACAAAACGAGGGATAATTCGTGAAATTCCACCATTATTTTTAACAACATCATATTTTTGAAATATGCAAGCGCACTTGTTTGAACAAGATTTTTAAATTTTTAAGAACATTTTCTCCCCCTCAACACTTGGTTATAAATTTGAGAAAATTTTGAGAAGCCAAAGTGTTGATTGAGATAATGTACTTGCATTTGAAAATGGAAAAATAAAACGTAAGATAAAAAATGTAAAATCTTTTTGGTATTTTTGAAATTTTCCAATTTTGTCTTTTGTTTTTGATAAATATTTACAAAAAGGCTAGTTTTTGGTTTTTGACTCAGTTAATTGTTTTCAAGAAAAGATTGTAAATCATCTGGAGTCAAACACCGCATACCAATCCGGTGAACTAGTTCAGCAAACCGTGTAGGAGGTAAAGGTTTTGTGAACAAGTCGGCCAGTTAGTATTCAATACTCGCAAAGTATAACTCTATTGTACCCTTTTCAACATGCTCCTTGATGAAGTGATATCGGAGATCAATGTGCTTTGATTTTGAATGCAGAACCGTGTTGCAGGAGATTGCTATCGCATTTTTCGAATCACAGTACATCGAAATTCTGTTGAATAAGTGACCGTAGTCCATTAACTGTGTACGCATCCAAATGACTTGTGCACAGCAAGCAGACATGGCTACATATTCAGCTTCTGTTGACGATAATGAAGTGCAATCCTGCTTCTTTGATTGCCAAGCCACTAGTTTATCTCCAAGAAACTGCAAACCACCAGAAGTGCTTTTGCGTGTGTCTATACACCCTGCATGATCAACGTCTGAAAAGGCTATTAGTTCAAAGCCTGAATCCTTTGGATACCAGATCCCCAAGTGAATGGTTCCCTTTACGTATCGAAGGATTCTTTTAGCCTCATTGAGGTGACGTTCAGTAGGACTGGACTGATAACGAGAGCACATAAATACAGCAAATACAATATCCGGTCTACTAGCGGCGAGATACATGAGTGACCCAATAATAATACGGTATTTTTTGGGTTCAACTGGTTACCAATTTGGATCCGCATCTAACTTAGTTGTGTTGGCCATAGGAGTATTGTAAGTATCACAACTGGTCATGCCATGTTTCTTAATTATCTCTAGAGCATATTTGGATTGATTAAGGAAAATTCCACGGGGTGACTGATGAACTTGTAGTCCTAAGAAGAACGTAAGTTCACCCATCATTGACATTTCAAAATTTTGTTTCATTAATTTTGCAAAAGCATTTGAGTACTTTTTATTAGTAGAACCAAAAATAATGTCATCCACATATATTTGCACAATTAAAACGTCATCCCCGTGTTTTTGGATAAACAAAGTTGGATCTAATAGACCTTTAGTAAAAGAATTAGCAAGCAAGAAAGCAGTAAGTTTATCGTACGACGCCCTGGGGCTTGTTTGAGACCATAAAGAGCCTTCTTAAGTCTGTAGACATGGTTAGGATGCTCTGGGTCGACAAATCCCTCTGGTTGACTAACATAGACCTCCTCACGTAACTGACCATTCAGAAATGCAGTTTTCACATCCATTTGATAAACGACCATATTTTTATGAGCAGCGTATGCTAGAAATATTCGAACAGCTTCAAGTCTAGCCACTGGTGCGAAAGATTCCTCAAAGTCAATTCCTTCCTCTTGAGTATATCCTTTGGCTACCAATCGAGATTTATTACGAATAACCGTGCTTTCTGCGTCCAACTTGTTTTTCCAAACCCATTTTAGCCCAATGACATAAACTCCATCTGGACGCTTAACTAATTCCCATACTTCACGGCGTTTGAATTGGTCGAGTTCTTCTTGCATTGATTCAATCCAGTTGTCATAAGTGAGAGCTTCCTTAATGTTTTTGGCTTCATCTTGACAAACTATGACTGCATAAATGCAGTGTTCAGCATCGGAGTGAAGTTGTTGTCTTGTCATAACTGGAGCCATTTGTGAGCAGCGTATGCCAGAAATATTCGAACAGCTTCAAGTCTAGCCACTGGTGCGAAAGATTCCTCAAAGTCAATGCCTTCCTCCTGAGTGTATCCTTTAGCTACCAAACGAGATTTATTATAAATAACCGTGCCTTCTGGGTCCAACTTGTTTTTCCAAATCCATTTTAGCCCAATGACATAAACTCCATCCGATCGCTCAACTAATTCCCATACTTCACGGCGTTTGAATTGGTCGAGTTCTTCTTGCATTGATTCAATCCAGTTGTCATAAGTGAGAGCTTCCTTAATGTTTTTGGCTTCATCTTGACAAACTATGAGTGCATAAATGCAGTGTTCAGCATCGGAGTGAAGTTGTTGTCTTGTCATAACTGGAGCCGTTGGTTGTCCAATGATATTGACGATTGGATGATCACGAGTCCAATGATGTGTTGAAGGGTGAGGGTTATGGAACTGCTGCATATTAGTTGGTTCCAAATTGCGTGTAGATGATCAGCAATATCAGAAAGGTTCAGAGTCGAAGCAAAAGGATTGAAAAACGCATTTGGATCATAATCGGCATGTTCGGGGTAACTATGGTTCATTCAGATCTTCAGTAGGGTTGTCGGTATTGGAAGCGGTTTGTNATGATGTGTTGAAGGGTGAGGGTTATGGAACTGCTGCATATTAGTTGGTTCCAAATTGCGTGTAGATGATCAGCAATATCAGAAAGGTTCAGAGTCGAAGCAAAAGGATTGAAAAACGCATTTGGATCATAATCGGCATGTTCGGGGTAACTATGGTTCATTCAGATCTTCAGTAGGGTTGTCGGTATTGGAAGCGGTTTGTTCGTCTGTTGTTGGTGATTCAGTTAGAGATGCATCGGGTTCTATAGTTGTAGTTGTAGGAACGGGTGTATCAGGTACGTGAATGTTATCAGGTTGAGCAGCGGAACTAGTGGATACATCTGGTGCACGTGTCTCAAGTGAATCATCGAACAAAGGAGCAAACAATGTTTTCAATTCTTTACGAGTTAGTGACAATGGTTCAGCTGAAGAATCTGGAAAATTAAGACGGTTGGTTGCGGATCCTAAGCTGTTGTGCTCAGAAGCCATTTCTGTGAGCTCATCGAAATTAGCATGAATAGTCTCCTGAATCTCCCTAGTGTGACGGTTGTAGATTCGAAAACCTCTTGAGTTTTCACAATATCCAATGAAGATACCTGATGCGCGTCGTGTGTCGTTGCGGTTTAGCAGTATTAATGCCTACTCAAGTTTTAAATTTATATTTAGCCGACTTATCAATAACACACGCACTTAACGAGCAGTGTACCCGGTCAGTTTGTATATAATGGTAAGTAGAGTGTCGATCACTAAGAGTGGAACGTATTATCTAGTTATCCTAATCAGTATTTTAATATCCTAAGTTAGTTTTACAGCCTAATCTAACGCAAGGGCGGTTCAGCCTGAGAGACTGGCACAGTTGGGTTATGTATTAAACAGTAAATTAAACTAATGAGCACGAATTAGCAAATAGCATCCACGTAAACAGATAGATAAAAGAGACCATAAGAAGACCTGTCCTGATAATTAAGTAGCTTGTCACTTGTTTTATTGCTAGTTTTATATGAAGTGTATATTAATTAAACCTTTCTCGTTGGTTTCATTATATCGGCGAGTAAACCCTTAATGATTACTTATGACTATCCTACTTATCCAAAGACGTCAGATTAAATAGGCGAGGAAGGGGTATGGCAGCCCATGCAGTGCTCAGCTAGACACAGAGGTTATCAAAGCACTAATATAAATTCACCAAAGACATCAAACATATAAACTTTAATTGATGGGAAAACAATTTTAAGGCGGACATACGATTTTGCGTACTCACATACTACCGGCCATCAATCCTGATAAATTAAAGCTTACTATTACAATAAAACAAAACTACTTAATGAAGAGTATTGTAAGTGGGTGTTTAGAATAGTTTCGGGTAAATGACTGATGGTAAAAGCTTAGAAAAGTCCATGATGCGGCGCTTTGGTAACTAGTGCGCCGTATCTTGAAATAATATCTTTCTTCGTTAAAAGTGCATGGATGCGGCGTATCGAAAATCGATGCGCCGTTTAAAATTAAACCAGACTTTTATCCTAGAAAATAGAACGCCGCTTTTAATTAGAACGCGCCGTAGCGGATAGTTAATCAAAATCGATTTATTTATAAAATTAATGCGTCGTATTAGCGAAGCTAATGCGCCGTATTTTCGTTACGTTTCAAAATCCAGATTTTTGATTAAGTAATTGCGCCGTATCGATAAAAATCGATGCGTCGCTTCTGTTTAATAATTCGAAAACTTTTTTAATTTAAATATTAAATAGCCGTATTGTTAAAATAGATGCGTCGCATGGCATTAGGGTTCAAAAAATTCTTATTAAAATAGATACACGTATCTTCGGGAAAGATGTGTCGTATCGATGTTATTAAACGCGTTGTATTTATAAAATTAAAACGCAATTACGCCGCATCTGAGAAAACAGATGCGCCGTATCGTTTTGTTCGAGCAAATACAACGACAGCAGTATGCAAAAAAGAAAAAAAAAGAAAAAAAAAAATAAAACAAAATAAAAACCAAAAAAACAGTAAATATGCAAATATACAAAGAAGTGCAATCTATCTAATAATGGCTAACAAGTTAGCGGTTAGTGTTAAAAACCTAATAAAGAAAACCTAATTAAAATACTAATCAATTTAAACATAATAACAATTCACTCCCCGTCAGCGGCGCCAAAAACTTGATGCGCATCATGTGTGAATAACTCACGCTTTTGACTCACGTAACTCACGCTTTAGGTAGACACGAATTATACTCAATAAAATCTTAAACAAAGAATAACCTTAGTTGGCGTTCCCATAACGGCCAACTTCCATTCAATCCATAAATATAATACAACAACAAATAGTGGTGATATCTCCCACTTAATACAAAACTTTACATAAGTTGGTTAAAACAAACTTCCAACTTCTTCTCTTTCTTTTTCTTTTCTATTTTTTCGATTTTTTTTTTTTTACTGTGTAAAATTTCACAACTTTTTCTATCACGATTTTTCCGGATAATTTTTCCATACTTTTCATAACTTTCAGAAATAACTGTAATAGTAAAAGTAGTAAACACACGAAAAATAAACCAAAACTATACAATATGTACTTTCACTCCAATTGCATTGTGCAATTTCCCGACCTAACCAAAGATAATGAATTACGCACGCGAACACAGGTAATGTAAGGAAACACACTTTGCCTAAAGTAACTAACCACGGATTTCGATCTACAGGGTAGGCTAAGGTGTAAGGGTGTAACGAAACATTTTAACAAAGGTGTAAGAAACGAAAGGAATGGCTCTGAAGGTTTTTCTAGGGGTATCTTCCTCTAAAAGTGAGAGTAAACAAAAGGGTTTATACGGGGGTTAACTAATCAGTGTAGTTCGTTAATATCACATAACATATAAAGGCTTTTTGGGTGTAATCCTAGAAATTTACCAAGTTAGACAAGTCACTCCAATTATATCGATAATACTTATTATGGTGGTCTCGAATAGTATACAAGCCAAGTTCTAAAGTTTACAAGTCACCAGCACACTAAAGTTTTTGATTTTAGGCAAAAAATAAGGTTACATGTGCGGCTATGTTATTTAGACTTAAACAAAAACATGCTAAAATTTTTAAATTTTGATATATTAAGTGCATTTTAAGCATATTTTGAAAAAGTTTAGGACAAGTAAGTGTTCTAATTCTCCATCCCCCCACTTAAGTTAAACAACGTCCTCGTTGTTTGTGTTAAAGGTTAAAAACTGGAAAATAAAAGAATTAGAATAGAAAAACTCCCATGATATTTGCTCGGAATGATCCTCCATTATGCGTTTACGAGCAAAAATCAACTTTCTTGTGGATGATAACGTTTAAGCTTCATAAATGATGTTTCCACAAAAAGTGCAGGAATCTATAATACCACCTAGACTTTAACACACCTGAGTTAAGAAGGTTCAAACTTGCATAATACATTAGTAGTTAGTAACAATAAAACCTAAAAAATAAAAATTAAAAATCATCATGTCAGTCGATACGCCGTATCTTATGGAAGAAGATGCGCCGTATCGAGCCTGGAATTAATACGAATTAAAATATTATACAGGATAGGATGCGTCACATCTGTGTTATTAGATGCAGCGCATATGTTTACCAAACAGATCATAAAAATTCATATAGCTTCCTTTTGGTCTTGTTGATCACGAGAATTCCAAGTGAGTGCTGAACTTAATGCCAGGGTTTTCAATCATAACAAACTTTGATTAAAAAGCCACGTCTATATTGACAAGTGGAACCAAAGATTAATACAGTCAAGAGGTTAAACAATACAAAATGGATTAAGAAAGATCGTGTAAATAGTAACAAAAGTGCACTAGTTCATCATGGTCTTCCGATCTTCTTCTATTGTATAGCCGCATATAATCAAGACTTGATGTTATTGCAAGTCTGTTGCTTACATACTGAAAAATAAATATAAATTAATGGTCCCTGGGAAGAGGTTGTTAACTTTCCCAAGGGTGGATAGTACGCAGGCGTAACTGCGTATAATTCCCATTATTTTAAAAGATAACGAGGTAAATTTTCATTTATGCCAAAATAAAATTTCCTTGTGATACGATCATAGGTAGATTCAGAGTCTGTCAATACTATGTGTCTCAAAACTTCATGAAGAAGTTGTTTCGAATTCACCACCTGCTTCGAAGTGTTCCTGCATTCAAAATTCATCTTCAAGGAAAAAGATTTAGTATGACAAATTAATAGTCCATTGGAGATGCGGCGTATGAGTAACTCAATACGCCATATCTAATTAGTACAGAAGATGCGGAGCAACTATAATAAGATACGCCGCATCATACTAAATTTCAGTATAACGCACAGATCGAAAATTTGGGTTCCACAATTGAAAGAATAAGTTCTAGCAATTAAAATCCATGATCCCTAATGATCAACAAGATGGTTTTATACCTGCTATAATTGTATAAAAATCTTTAGATTTGATTAAAAGTTAACTTACCTTTATCCAATAAATCATAAGTTTAAATCAATTAGTTGGACCTCATACCCATAATCCCCCGTAATTATGCATAACAATACCATAACATAAATTAAATTTCTTTAAAAAAAATAAAGGATTATGCATAATAATAGATCGGGAATAATACCTTAATAAACTAGTAGATCAAAGAATTAAGAAGATAGTGTAACCCATCTATTGCTTAATTTTCAGAGTATTGTAAGTGGGTGTTTAGAATTTTTCGGGTAATGACTGATGGGTAAAAGCTATATGAAGACAGTCCATGATGCGGCGCATTTGGTAACAGTGCGCCGTATCTTGAAATAATATCTTCATTCGTTAAAAGTGCAGGTGATGCGGCGTATCGAGAAAATCGATGCGCCGTTTAAAATTAAAACCAGACTTTTATCTAGAAAATAGATACGCCGCTTTTAAATTAGAATGCGCCGTATCCGGATAGTTATCAAAAATCGATTATATTTATAAAAATTAAATGCGTCGTATTAGCAGAAGCTAATGCGCCGTATTTTCGTTACGTTTCAAAATGCAAGATTTTTGATTTAGTAATTGCGCCGTATCGATAAAAATCGATGCGTCGCTTCTGTTTAATAATTCGAAAACTGTTTTTAATTTAAATATTAAATACGCCGTATCTGTTAAAATAGATGCGTCGCATGGCATTAGGGTTTCAGAAAAAATTCTTATTAAAAATAGAATACACCGTATCTTCGGGAAAGATGTGTCGTACTCGAGTTATTAAACGCGTTGTATTTTATAAAATTAAAACGCAATACGCCGCATCTGAGAAACAGATGCGCCGTATCGTTTGTATCAGCACAATACAACGACAGCAGTATGCAGAAAAAGAAAAAGAAAAATAAAAGTAAAAACAAAAATAAAAACACAAAAAAACAGTAAATATGCAAATTATACAAAGAATGCAATCTATCTAATATGCAACAAGTTAGCGGTTAGTGTCTAAAAACCTAATAAAGAAAAACCTAATTAAAATACTAATCAATTTAACACATAATAACAATTCACTCCCCGTCAGCGGCGCCAAAAACTTGATGCGCATCGTGTGTCGTTGCGGTTTAGCAGTATTAATGCCTACTCAAGTTTTAAATTTATATTTAGCCGACTTATCAATAACACACGCACTTAACGAGCAGTGTACGCGGTCAGTTTGTATATAATGATAAGTAGAGTGTCGATCACTAAGAGTAGAACGTATTATCTAGTTATCCTAATCAGTATTTTAATATCCTAAGTTAGTTTTACAGCCTAATCTAACGCAAGGGGGTTCAACCTGAAAGACTGGCACAGTTGGGTTATGTATTAAACAGTAAATTAAACTAATGAGCATGAATCAGCAAATAGCATCCACGTACACAGATAGATGAAAGAGACTATAAGAAGACCTGTCCTAATAATTAAGTAGCCTGTCACTTGTTTTATTGCTAGTTTTATATGAAGTGTATATTAATTAAACCTTTCTCGTTGGTTTCATTATATCGGCGAGTAAACCCTTAATGATTACTTATGACTATCCTACTTATCCAAAGACGTCAGATTAAATAGGCGAGGAAGGGGTATGCAGCCCATGCAGTGCTCAGCTAGACACAGAGGTTATTAAAGCACTAATATAAATTCACCAAAGACATCAAACATATAAACTTTAATTGATGGGTAAGCAATTTTAAATCGGGCATATGATTTTGCGTACTCACATACTACCGGCCATCAATCCTGATGAATTAAAGCTTACTATTACAATAAAATAAAACTACTTAATGAAATGAATATATGAGCGTGGTTTTGTGACCTTACAACGTTTTTCTCTTCAAGGGATGTCTCAAGAGGCCTTACAACCCAACACCAGGCAGTGTACCTGACCGATGAGTAAGGATAGGGAAGTATGGGGATTGAATCGTTCTCTCACGGGAATAGTTGTTCGGTTAGGACTAGAAAAACTAATCTAATAGGTCTAGGGTGAGAGAGATTCTTATTTGATTTTTTATACTTTTTAGGAAAGCAAGTAAACTCGGTTTTGAAGGAGTGGCGGATATTAGTTCTGTCACTAACCAAGAAATACATTGTCAA
>LBNU01017869.1:100090-118344 GCA_014162995.1 Artemisia annua
TTTTTTTTTCCAAATAGTCAAGGTGCATACATGTTTTTTTAGTTAACATTTTTTTTGTCAACCTACCAATACTTTTATAAACACAAATTAAGAACATAAATCATTATAAAAAGAAAAACAAGATTGATATACTTAAATGTTACATTTCGCTTTATTATAAGTGCAAAAAAAATGAAATAATCATATATATCCAAAGGTCACAAATTATCTTCATGTATAATTGTGTTTATCCACTTCCCGGTCTTGAATGATATCATCATCTTCATCAATCAATCTGAAATAAGTATGCACGAAAATAATTAAACCACAAATAAATAAGAAACGAAAATTAATCACAACAACTAGCATAACGCATATACACAATCTTGTGTATGTTAAACTAATTATGTAAGCATGTTTTTTAATCATAAACAGTTAAACACAAAACATATATGTTTTATAATTGAAAACACAAAACATATATGTTTTATACGTAAACATGTATGTATCTTTCCAAAACATATATGTTTTATAATCCAAACACAAAACATATATGTTTTTTTAACCTATACTAATCCCAACACAAAACACACATGTAATCATAAACACAAAACATACATGTTTAAAAAATCATGTTCTCAAACATATATGGTTTTCATTAATTAGATCCCACTAATTAAAACATATATGTTTTGAACATGTATGTTTTGAACATACATGTTTTAAGCATACATGTATGTTTTGAACATACATGTTTTAAGAAAGCCTCACATATATGCTTTGAACATGTATGTTTTGAACATATATGTATTAATCAATAACAATAACGATAACAATATCATCACCAAAACAAATCTTATATTATAATACCATCGCTCTTATAAAAGATCCTTAGTGATTAAGGTCGTATCTAACATATATGCACCATTCCAGTGACTCAACTATTAAATTACTAGTAGCCTTTTGTAATCGCTAGTTTCCTAAAGGATATGATAATTTATGCCTACAATATTCGAATGCCACACCAACTAGTTCTACGATACTTTTATTTTTTAGATTATTATAAGCATAATATAACATAACAGTTCAAACATATTTCATTGACGTCAAACCTTAAACTCCCTGAAACTACAATTGTATAACAAAAAAGTGTCAGTTATATCATCGACCCCAAGAAAACTTGAAAGAAAAAGTCAAACACCATCAACCCAAAATAATTCTAGTACTACGTAATTGTTACCTGTTCAAAAACCAAAGTAAAATTGAAAAATTAGATAATAAATATGCTACTTGGATTGAGATAAGTAACAATTACCATAGATTGCAAGATCCATTTCTAAACAAACATTGATTTTAGCCTACGACTTGATCAAAGTAAACCCAATCTATATAATCCACTAAAGTAAAATAATTATTCAAAAATACATACCAACACCAAATAATAGAAAATTAGTACTACTAACTGAGAAACCATACCAGATAAATTTTGATATCAGGCTCAATCACATTAATATTATTCGAACAATAAAACAACCAATATCCCATTTATCTTTCATATACTGGGAAAGATATTCTCTTAGTCAACACTTGTCCCGCCATTTTATCAGAAGCCAAACAGCCGTTCCCAGAACTCAGTAGCGTTTTTTGCAAACTACGATTTTGCGAACACGCAACCTAAATCGTTCCATACAAAGACCATCATCGATCTGCATCTTTGGACGTGGAAACTAGATTTAATTGGTTGTGGTGGCGGTTATGGAGAGATGCGACTTTAGGTGGTGGTGGTGATGGCGGTTATGGAGAGAAGTGGCTAAATATGTGAGAGGGAGAAAAAGAGATCTGTGTTTTTCTTATTTGACCTAATCGTGGAGGGTTACTTTTAAATAAAATGTAATTGTGATATCCCATAATTACCCTTTCAGCTTTGCATATATTATCCTAATCTTTCATTTAATTACATTAATGGCACAATCAATCACATCCATTGATCAAACAATCTAATGGTTGAAAGTGGTTCTCGCAGTTCTTGCAGATAAAGGTGGTTCTCGTAAGAAAGTTACACTATATATATATACATAAGTTTTGTTGAAATACTTACTAGATAGAAAAACAAAATTATATGATTAATGTTCAATAACTATTTTAAACTTTTTACGGGGAACAACTTTTATTCAGATATTAATGATAGAAACATCGTCAACTATTATGTTTATTAATCAACCATATATCTATTCTATCTACTAGCTAGAAGACCCGTCAAATTGACGGGTTTTTTCAACAGAGGGAAGAAGTAGATAATGTCTCGTATAGTATTAATTAGGCGTTGATAAACAATATATAAGTATAGGCAGTTAGAAAAATATACTACATAATCCGTACTAATAAAACATGTGTATAATCAAACAAAATAGTCAAATAATTAAAAGACAACATAATGTTGCATGTTGTTTCACGTTGATTCCTTGAGCTGATCTTAGAAAACCAATTAGGCATCCAACGACTTGATATATGTATACTGAGTTAAGAGAACCTATAAATAAATGAATTGTTTCCAAAATAAAATTATATTTGTTAGAAAGTTTTGTGAGTTCGGTTATGATCACAAGTGTTGTAGAATTTTATTTTTAAACAACGTTTGTCGTTGTATTTGTGAGGTTGCCGTCTTCATCGCAAATAACTATTTTCAGTCTTTATTTCTTTCTCTTAATGCGAGACACGACATGAGTATAATATTCATAACAATATAATAAGAAATCTAAATAATTTGAGACAATACGATATTAGGGGTGCTCATTGGTTCAGTTTTTGGGTTGTATGATTTGAGTTCATCGATTTGAACATTCTTAAAGTCAAAACAAAAACTAAACCAAACCAATTATATAAAAGATAAAATCAAACCAAACACCGAATTAGAATTCTGTTTTGTTACAGTAAAACCAAAAAATCAAAATTCAAGTAAACTTTATAAGTTAATACAGAAGTCATGAATCAAAGACCTAAAAGTTCAAGTAAGATTAACATTCCAAAGGTATCATATGTGCTAAAATAAACCAAAACAAAACATAAGTCTAACAAACCAAAATGTTTTGCAACTGAACAAAAGTAAATTAAAGCAAAACAAAATAAATTTTTCTCCAACAAAAGGTCTTTAGAATTATTAAAAGTGTTTAAAACACCATTAAACCACTAGGTACACAAAGAGAATAAGATTTGATGGCTTCAAAAAGCGGCGCCCATTCCCTATGTGTAGACTCATGGCTCCCGTATTCATATGTCTGCTATTTCTCATTCCATGCACGATATAAAAATGTGAACTCCACATCCTGTATCAAATACCTAGGCGTGGGTGAGAAAGTAAAAAAGTTAAATCACAAAAAAACCTGGTTTGCCAAACGATCCAGCATGCACGTCATTCTTCAACTCAGCAAGATAAGAGGGACAATTCCTCTTCCAGTGTCCTATATTTCCACAAAGGAAAGACTCATCATCTTTTACAGGGCTCTCTTTCTTTGGGGGCGGCGTAACCTTCTTCTTGTCCTTGGACTTTTCTTTCCCCTTGATCAACGACTTTTTTCTCACACCTCCTCCTCTAATCAGATTCAAACTTGGAACCACGTTCTTGGATGACACATTTTTCTCGTCAGTTTTCAACATCGCATGTAGTTCCCAAGAGTTTTATCTCAGTCTTTCATGTTGTAGTTCATGACAAAGTTGTCGAACGACTTTGGCAATTAACCTAAAATGGGTTAACCGCCAAAACATGAGGCATAGGATGTCTAAGACATTCCAATTTATCGATATAGCTCTTCATCTTCAAAACATGTGAGCTAACCGATTGACTCTCCTCCATCTTGCATGCATTCAGCTGCCTTTGAGTATCATACAACTCTTGACTAGCTTGAGTTTGAAACATTCCTTTCAACTCATTCACCATGTCATAGGCAGTACAATCCTCCATCTCCTTCTACATTTCAGGCGTCATTCTCACTAGCATTAGCAGAGCAATCTTTTCTTGCTCACTAAACAATGTTTGATAAGCTTCAGCCTGAGCAGAAGGAGCATCAGCAGCAGGAGGGTTAGGAGAGGATGTTTCAATGAGTGTGAACTTTCCTTTATACTTGAGGATAATCCTCAAGTTCCTGTGCTAGTCAAGGAAGTTAGTATCCTTGAGTTCTCTTTCTCAATTAGAGAATGAAGAGTTAAAGCATTCATATTTTGGTTTGGTGCAGTCATCTACAAAATAATAAAGTTCATTCAGTATTTTTGATATTTTACTTTGAGTAAATAAATTACCCATGTTTACCAAAACTTTATTATATAAATTATAAGATCCAACTTAACTTATTCACCGTATGATTGACCACGATGACAGTGATAGATTAATTGGTAGGTAACGATTATCAATTGTATCAGCTATACAATTCTTAGATCTTTATAGGACTTATAATATAAATATTTATGGCACGGTTTCCTATCTTTGCCTTGAGCTTGGCACAATTTAGTCCTCTAATCAGAAGTCTATAGAAAGTCTATGCGGTCTGACACTCTCCCAACAATCCAATCCTAGCCCAAATTAAGCATGGTCTAAACATATCACAAAGTGAATCGGATGACATCTTCTCAATTGGATTGTACGACTAAAGTTTCACAGGTAACTTATAAAGAAAAGCGTGTCACTAGCAATAAATGCATATAATTTATGATCGAATTTTTATCAAAACAATTTAATAGATTTAACTCTTTTAAAATCAATTTGGCGTTTAATTTTTTAATAACCTCTTTTAACCCTTAAATCCAAAATAGTGTTTATCATGAAGTAATCAAACCAAGCAATAAATTAATCACATTAATGCAAACAATATCATGTATAGTCTACCCCAAAATCCAATAATTGTATCTGTGAGCCAACACAGATGTACAATGGTCATTTAGGGTTACTCCAATGCTCCCACTTGATTCAAGATCCTAATATCTTATCAAGTAGAGCATTAGCCTACACCACCTGTCTTCATGCATCCCGTGTTGTCCTCCGTCTTATTACTCTTATTAAAATTAGAAAGTACAATCCTATTCTAATACTTACAATTGAAAAAATATATATATAAAAAATAATAAAATAATAAAAATAAAATAACTTAATGTAAATTAGAACTTGGCATCGAGACCTAACTCTAAACGCCTTAACCAAGGTGTAAATAAATTATCAAAATAGTTAATCATGAAAAACGGCTATGGGCATGACGGGTTATACATGACAATAATAACAATTATTAAAACTATCATTGGCTTGCTCATGATCAACTTTGCATGAGGTTAATTAAGATATAAGCAGATAATTAAAACAAGTAATTTAACAAGCCAATATTAATAATTAAATACGATATTTAATTTCCATCTATTATCATAATCATGTATACATCAATTCAACAGATCTAACACTGGATGTATCAATTAAATACAAATTATAATAAACAGGAAAGGTGATAAGTTTTACAACACTTATTTATTCGTCATAGAATCAGATATTTGCTTGTATAAAAACCACACGAAAATCCTGTAGGATTTTGATCTGACCATTATGACCGTAAAACTCATATTTAAAATGGATCACATGATAGTCATAAATATGTATAAGTGGCTCTGATACCACTAATGCAAAATGAAGGGTAAAAATTTAAAAATTGCTTTAACAATTAACAGCAATCAAAATAAATAATGGAAGATTAAAACCCTTTAATCCTTTTTCCATAACAGTGATCCATATACAGTGTATGACTAATCAAGAAAATAATAACAACAATTGTGTACCTTGTTTGGAATCGGAGATCAACACGAACTTGTAAGATCTAAGAATAAGACCTCCTACGGTTATATACACTAACGCTCAAACGACTAGAACAGGGTGCTAGTAGTTGATCAAAATGAACAACAAACGAACAATCCAATTACTAAAACCAAACACATGAATGTCTTGGGTCGTTTCTTTGCTTGACCGAAACACATAAAGGGGGGGGGGGGGGCGAATTAGGTTTGTCAAAACACTTCACAAGATTCCTAAAATCCTAGAATTATCCCTTGTATTTATAGTCTTATTAAAGGATAACTACCATATTTAAAAACATGATAATCTTTATAAATAAATAAGAGATAATTGTTATATTTAAAAGATAATATACTATCTAATAATATACTTATCTTTTAAATAAGTAATTGAACAAAGTCCGACCCGACACACACCCCTTTAGGGGCGACCGGATCTTATTGGGCCAAATGGCCCAGCCATTTAGTCCTTGGTTTAAGTCCATTGCTTCTTAAAAAGTTGATTAAGCCCAATGCAGTTTTGTATAATTTGATCATTTATATATTTACAATACATATATAAAGCTGAAGTCTCGCGTTATTATGTGTGACCCATGGTATCATATATTAATGGCACTATTTAATTACGTTATTCCATGCACATATTCCTACATAGATATGGTACGTAAAGCAATGATTACTTTATGTTTATAGTGAGGTGAGGCTAGTTGTATGTTCAGTTTCCTTTTGGTGGTAAGAATTCTAAATAAAAGTATTTATCTAATATAAGGTAATGCTTACATACAACTAGGGTTTAATGTGTGTCAAAATGTGAAGAAGATTAACTTTTCTTCTCATGAATTCATGTGCATTTATAGGGATCTAGTTAGAGTTGTGTGAGACCCGTGGATGTGATCGAGTGATTAGGGAGACCCACGTGAGAGTCATCCCATGGAAGAGACAAGAATGACATGTGACGTGATATTTTTGGATCTTGGTATAATGGGAATCTTCGTACGAGGTACTATCAAGATATCATAGCGAAATGCTCATCTCATTACCTCTATGCTAATGAGGTGTTTACACGTGGCCATAGTACAATAACGGTATGGGAGGACAAACTGTCATGCCAGTTGTTTCCTAGAGATTGATTCTCCAAGCGAGGCTTCTTGTGACTTTGGTTAGCAGTTACCTGGAGATTCACTCTACACGCAAAGTGTGTGGGGCCTTTAGCATTTTGGGCATGTTTTGGGCATGCCATGGTTGAATATCTACTAAAACTCTCAAACGGCTATCAAGCACAATATCGTGTATATATTTCATCTTACAGTAACTCACGGGGTCATGCCTTCATTTTGATATTAATGTTCATCTTAATAATAATTTTAGCTGTATTTAATTTAAACATGTGTACACGTAGGTTAAACTTATAAAGAGGAATAACATGAATCATTATTGAACGTGAAAGATATTTTTCCGGAAATCCTTACGCAATCTCTTAAACATGAATAACATGAGATGTTCGTATATGTACAATCTCGTATATTAATCTACATATCACAATAACTCGTGCTTACATGTTGATATTTATAATTTCGTTCATATACATTATTTACTATATAATAATAATATTTATAATAACAACAATGCATATGGTTTTTTTAATATGTAAAGTGTATGGGGTATACAGTGTATGTGACATTTATTAAATTTATAAAGTTATTAAAAAACATGAAAAATTGTAAGTTTACTTAAGTCCATATAATTTATTTAGAATTTAACAACTAAAGTTTTATTAATTACTTCATCCCTTTTATAGATTTTACTTTTATAAAATCGACATATGTGTTTGTATACATATTTTTGTGGTTGATGAAATTTAGATGGTTTTGACCAGTTTGTTTCCATTTTGACTTTCTACTTAACTAATGTGATGACTCAATTATTTCTACATGACGAAATTAAGCACTCATTAATCTAATTTCAGTTGCCGTGACTTTTTTTTTTTTTTTTTTTCACACTTGTTGAAAATCTCATATATAAGAAATAAAGAAGCATGACAAACAATATAAAATAATAAAATAAAATGTGTTTGCATTAACTTAGTTTTTATTTGAACATAATTAGAAAAAAAATACTAAACAAACAAAATACACTAATAATGCACTTTCTTAACTACTCCATAGAGGGATCAAGCTATAGTAAAGCTAAGTATCTAAAAAAAAATTGTGTGAATTGGCAGGACATCCTGACTCCAGGTGTCTTTTGGCATTAGCCATTGTCTATCTTATAAAAAATAGTTCCGGCAACTCTCCTGCCTCATTGGGATATCAACTAGAGTGAGCAAGAGCCAAGACTCGAACCCTTGACCTTTCATCCAGAAATCTCTCCAATGAGCCTATGGCGGAAGTGGGTACTAACTGAGCCAAAACCCTTGGTTATAGTAAGCTAAGTATTAAGGACTTCTGGTTCGTTCAGAATTTAGAGTGAGCTACTAATTGTTTACCATAAATTATTTCGATTATAGGACCATAATGTTCTTTCATTAAGATCAAAATTTTCCGCATAGAGAACGATAAGAGCCCACGTTTTCATACTGTGTTTCTAGCGGCTATTAACTACCAAAAACATTTCAACATTTACATAGGGTATCCCTAGTAATTAACAACTCTTGATAATATGATCGACGATCGACTTGATAAACAAAGCTTAACACTATTCGACTCAACTCGACCTATTTATATGGTACGAAATATATGTAAATTACACATATACAAAGGATATGAATGTAAGAGGACCTAAGCTTACTAGATCTTATGACTTTCACGAGTGTGAGTATTTTGATACTAAAATTTCACTTGAAAGTTCACTCGAGCAGTTAGAGTTTCAGCTTAACTAGATTCAAACTGTAAATTTCAGGAATAATGTGTATTGACACAACCGCTTGTGGAGTTATATTTATGGATCATAACAGTATAGGCAAAACTAATTAAACAAAAATTTGGGTGGACACACTAAGGGGCCGTTTGATTTTGACTTAATTGACTTAATATGAAAAAAACTGAATTAATTAAGTCATATAAAAACTGTTTGTTTGTGACTTAATAGAGAAAGATGACTGAAAATATTAAGCAATAAAACTGAGTTTGTTTGCATTAAGTCATCTTTTAATTAAACATGACTTAATAAAAAAATTTAACAAACAAGCCCTTAGTTAATATCGGAAAACTTTTCACTACATACATTATAAGAGGTTAACAAAAAACAAAGGTCCTACCGGGAGTCGAACCCAGGTCGCTGGATTCAAAGTCCAGAGTGCTAACCACTACACCATAGAACCTTTTTGACTAACGAATCGAAACGAGCACTTATAAATGGCATTGGCAAGCCCTAGGCACTCCCTTGGTGCATTGGTGAGATTGATTATCATAAATTAATAAAGATCGACTCTTTTAACTAAATTTATTCAATAAATCTTTATTTTATCAATTTTCTTAAACCCCATGACTTAAAAGTCTAAAACAAAAGCATTATTTTTAACGGCTAAAACAAAGAGCATGTGGGTGGGGCTAATCAAATGAAAAATTGCTAAAACTTTTTTATTAGTTATTCGTTAGAAAATTTTAAGAGATTTTATCTTTGCAAACTGAAGAGCTAAAGTTTTAGAAAACACCTTAAAAATGATTTTGTATATTTCATTATGAAGAAGTAAAATGGATGTTTCAGATGACACAAGAAAAACATCAAATTGTGTTTTTGTAATTTCTTAGGACATTGAAGTTTATGGTTTAGCGAAGAATTTTTTAGAACATTACTTTAAACGTGATGTCTATTTTTCTTATTTCGTACAAATAATAATAATAATAATAATAATAATAATAATAATAATAATAATAATAATAATTGCTCTATTCCTGGGACGGAGGGCAGGACGTATGTGTTGATTTGACGGGGTCGTCTCCCTTGACGCAAACGGATATGATTGATTTTGTGCCAGGCCGTGTGTGTGGTGATTGACGACGAACAACGTAAACGTATCAAGTGTGGGGCTCTAAGTGTGCGGAGATTGGATATGGGTTCCTCCCTTTCTCATTTTCCTCATTGAGGGAACTTGAGGCAGATGCGGTAACGTTACTTAAGCGGATTCGGAAGTTCTCTATAACTCAAAACATTGGAGCGCGTGCTACTATTCATATCTTCAATATGATTAGTTTTGCTATTCCTGGACAATGCAACGTCAAAACAATAATGGTTAATTGGTGGTTGCATGCATGCACATAATGGTAATTCTTTATTTATGAGCGAAATGAAATTAAATATGTGTGATTGGATTTCTACCCAAGATTTGTCATTGTGTACATTAGGGATGAGCATTTCGAACCGAATCCCGAAACCGAACCGGAACCGTACCGGTACCGTACCGAAACGGTACCGATTCCTGATATACGGTACGGTACCGGTACTACGAAATAAGGAGGAAAAAAAATCGGTACCACTAATTCGGTACGGGACCGGTACCAAATCGGGAAATTCCCGAAAAAAAGCGGGAAAATCCCAATTTCCTGGTACCGGTACCGATACCGGTACCGGTACCGGTATCCGAATCCCGTTCGGTACGGTACCGGTACCATTATCTATGCTCGGGAAAAAATCGGTACCACTAATTCGGTACGGGATCGGTACGGTACCGGTACCGTGCTCATCCCTAGTGTACATGCTATTTTGTTTTGACGAAAACATATTTGACTTTCTTTTACATGGGTAGACTTTGATTTGATAAACCATTTTTAATTAAGTCAACAATTAAAAAGTCAATAATTTACATATCGAATCGTTTAATAAACATTTAGGCATTTTGGTATTTTCATACTCAGTTCCATTTTTGACAAAATTGAGACATACTTTTTACATGTACATACAACGAAATTATTAAAGTCAAACAAACTAGAACCGTTAACTCTATAAATAGAATTGGAGTTTTGGACCACTTATAGGCAAAAACAATCCAAAATGCATAAACTGTTTCCTCAATATGGTCGCCTTATTCACAATTCTACATTCATTTCCAATACAAATTCTTCCATTATCACTTTGCAATCATGAAGAATTCACCATGATCATTCATCATTCAAAACCAAAGAACAACAACAACAAGATCATCATATTTACGATGTTATAATCTTTGGAGCATCAGGATTTACAGGAAAATACGTCGTAAAAGAAGCTCTTAAGTTCCTAAATTCTCCAAGTTCACCTCTTAAAACCCTAGCATTAGCTGGCCGAAACCCTAAAAAACTTTCTGAAACCCTAGCATGGGCATCTACGACCCCTTTGGATCGTCCCGTTCCCTTTATCATAGCTGATACTTCTAATCCAGTGACGCTACATCGCATGGCTTCACAAGCTAAGCTCATCCTAAACTGTGCTGGTACTTTTTGTTATCATGGCGAACCTGTAGTAAATGCTTGTGTTAAGGCGGGTTGTGATTACTTAGATATTTCGGGTGAGTCAGATTTTATTGAGAGGATGGAAACTGTTTATCACGAAAGAGCGGTCGAGAATGGTAGTTTGATGATATCAGCATGTGGAATTGATTCAGTTCCCGCGGAGTTAGGATTTTTGTTTAATTCCATGCAATGGATTTATCCGGCTGTGTTGAATCGGGTTGAAGCTTACATGAATCTTGAATCAGATATAAAGGTGGTGGCTAATTATGCAACGTATGAATCTGCAGTTTTGGGACTTGCTAATGTTGATAAGTTGAAGGAGTTACGACAATCCAAACGGAGAACAGCTCGCCCTTCAGTAAGCTAATGGATATGAAATATATAGAAATGAATCATGGACCAGGTGGCTTAAGGGAAAGCTTTTTAGGCCCTCGAAATTTTGAAGCACTGGAATATTAAAGGCCTTGCATATACACATACCGGTGTTTATATGGGCCCATGTTGGGACCCACCTCTATTTAAGCCTATGGATGGAGGTGCTTATAAATTATGCCTTGTGAATCCAGACCATTTAACAGAAAATGTGGGTCCTATTTGAAAAATTAATATTATTAAATTGGTAGGTCACATCATTCCTCCCCGTTAAGAAAAAAAGAAACATGCACTTTCACATTTTTACTAAATCCGCTAGCTAAGCTCATTAAGGGCCCGTTTGGTTAATGGGTAACACACTGTTGGTTTCGATTGATACCTATAATAGTTTGTTTGATAGAAAAAAAGTGGGCCCAAGGTTTAAGTTGAATCCTACATATTTTCTATCTACGAATCCGATGCATAAAGACTCCTTTTTATAAAAGATATCTGCTACTTTTGTCTTATCCAAAAAAAGTGGACCCTCTCCACTTCTATACCACTTATTTATATTTAAAAACTTAATTAATTTAATTAATTTTCTTTATATATTTAAAATTATATATAATAATATATTTTCTCTCTCATACTTTTTCCTCAAACCTTTCCCAAATCTTTCAAATCTTTCCCAAATCCAAATCCAATTCTAATCCCACTTGCGAACCAAACGCACCCTAATTAATTAGTTTACCAAAAAGCTACATCCATATTTTTTTTCATTACAGAAATGATGGATTATGTTCATGTCAACTTCAATAACTTTTCAATCAGATTGTAAAGGGACCAAATGTTCAGCAAATTAAAGTGTTTATCAACCCTTTGGTTTAGAAGTTCGATTATGCTTATTGAACAAATACATATAAATCAATATTTTTGGGCCATCATGTTGAATTAAGAACACGGGCAAATGTCTAAATTGTTCATTATATGGTCGTGAGCGTTTAATAATTTGTTGGTGTATGCATGCATGTTATGATCGTTTAATTTCTTAATATTGTAGCACCCTGTAACTTCGAAATAAAATAGTCACGAATAAACTAGAGAAAGATGATCAAACACACATGAAAATAAATTTTATGTACATATTATTCTTATTTGTTTGTGTTCTAGCTTTTGTTTAACGCCTTGATGAACGAACACAAACGAGTTTGTTTTCTTAACAAACAAATCTATATCTATACTATTATATAAAGTATTTAAGTTGTGGTCCATCAAAAATTAAAATAATGAGGTGTAATCATAGAGTGATATATGTATCTTATCAACTAAAAAATCACTTTTATTTTTAAATTGTTATATATTTTTATCTATTTTTTTTTATGATCTAATTTCACTATATTTTTTAAAATTCTGTACTCCTTAATTCAATATTTATTCTGATATATTTTTATGAAATTTAGTTTTTTTTATATTTTCAGTAGGTTTATTTTTATTTTTATTTTTATTTAAATTTTTTACAACTTTAACTTTAATTTAAATCAATACAAAAAGTAGAAAACCGACCAAACCACGGCTAGCCACACAGGTTTCAAACTATTGGGAAAGACACCGGTTCATCCACGTTTAAGATAATATACTAACTATATTTATAATATACTAACTATATTTAATCGCCACTCTTATACGCGAGTATCCAACTACTACTATGAACACATGCTTCCATTTGGTGAGGCATTCAAATCAAGCCGTTTCTTTAATTATACTTCAACAAAAGAACAAATTCAACACATATCGTATTTGTTCGATTTTTACCGCCCTACTTCAAAAGTTTGGTCTTATGTCTTTGTCATCTATTATTTTTCAAGCTTTAACCGAGACTCAATTTCTTATATGTAGGTATTCGATAACCTACAACCCTGGTTTACTAGAGCGGAATATATATCGATGTTGAAGACACACCAGCAGTTGATGTAATCGACAGAAAAGTAAAGACCAAGCAATGCACAAGTAAGTATCCCTAATCGATGATTAGTATTGAAAGAATGTCATACAAACCCCTCCCCCCCCCCCCACCTCCTTTTATAGAGATGAGGGGAAGGTAAAACCGACTCCAATATGGACTCAAGTCGGCTGTTACAAAGACACGGGTTGGGCTTAGGACAAAAGCCAACCAAACCGACACATACATGGCTAATAGAGTTTAACACTAAGAACCCTAAACTTGTTCATAAGCTAATATAGAGACTAATATTGTAACAATTTCCACCTTAGGCTTTATATTAGCCTACACCGACGCTCAACAACTCCAAGCAGTGCTGAAACTTAAGTCTAGGTACCACCTTTGTCAAGGCATCCACAACATTATGTTCAGTACCCACCTTCAGAACTTCAACCGTCTTTGCTTCCAAGACATCTCTGATAAAGTGATAACGCACATTGATGTGCTTAGTCCTTTCATGAAAAGCATGATTCCGCGGTAAGTGAATCGCACCCTGATTATCACAATTAACTGCCACAGTGTTAAGCTCCACGCCCAACTCTTCCAAGAGTCCCCTAAGCCAAATAGCTTCCTTCACAGCCTCCGTAATGGCCATATACTCTGCCTCTGTAGTTGAAAGAGCCACCACGTGTTGTAGCGTTGCCTTCCAGCTTACAACACATCCCTGTACTAAAAACGTGTAACCAGTGATAGACCTACCTTTATCCGGATCCTTAGCGTAGTCTGAATCAACAAAACCTGTTACGTCAACATGGTTGCCACAATTTGTGTAATACCTGAAACTTTGATAACATGTAAAATGACCAAAATGCCCTCACAACTTCAAAAATTTAATTAAAAAGTATATCAAGTTAAATAAATCCAAATTATACCAAATAAGTTACATTTAAACTTAAATAAAATTTTACAAGGCTCCTAATAATTTTGTATGGCCAAAATTATTCTTGTACTNATATAAAATAATAAAAACGAATCATTCATGCTTTATAAGTCATTTGCGAATTAAACCTTAAAAACTTGATAAAACTCTAAATAATTCGATACTAATTTTCTGGACATGAACACTATTTTTCGTGGACTCCATATAATATATATGAACTCAGAAAAATACTAATTAAAATTGTGGAGGCTTGGATCATGTTTGTGGAATTAATTTCTATTCACTAAATGAAAAAGAAAAAGAATAAAAGAACCCCTAATTGTGTCGATCTAGGGTTAGGGTTTGGAACATGGGATCTGGTCATAAATGATGTTTTAAGGTTGTTAAAAATGATGGTGTAATGATTGAGGATTAAAATCTAGGGTTTGTAATATTTTTATTTTTACCGAATTGAAAATAAAAATATGAGGGGCGGTTTCGTAATTTTCTAAAAACTTGTGGACATTTTTGTAATATGTCTAAATCAGGGACTAATCATGTAAAAATATTAAATAAGGGCCATGTGTGTTAGATTTGTAAATTAAAGGATTAAAAAGGTATATTTATATATTTATTATCCGAATTGTATTTAATTAAATTTGAGGGACTAAAGGTGTAAAATCTGGAAACTTGAAGCCTTTTTGAGTAAATAATAATATTAATAAGGTTTTGTGTAATTTTGGGTATTTATGGGCCTAATGTGTAATTATTATGGAATTATGATTTAATTAATAAGTTTTATGAACTTAAGGGACTAATTGTGTAAATTCTGAAATCTGAGGGGCTGAATAGTACTAAATAAGGAAACTTTCTAAAAATGGAAACTTACTAATTCTGGAAACCTGCTAAAAATAGAAAGTTACTAAATCGGGAAAGTTACTAAATATAGAAATCTGCTATTTATGGAAAGTTACCTAAAATGGAAAGACAACTAAAATCAGTAATCTGAATTATAAGAACCGACCAGTAATTCTGTCTTCTACTCCTTTAGGTGCGAAGAAGGAGTGATCTGACCCTATCAGTATTTGCTATATGTGTGTCTGTTTGCTATTCCGAATAAGGTACAGATATTCTGACCTTTTCAGTAAAGGTTTCTCATGACTCTCTCTCGCTCTCCTTTTCTTTTGATATGACATTCTGTTTAGGGTTCCCGATGCCATTGCTATGAAACCCCATTTTATTTTCTGAACCTTTTCTGTGATGAACCTTTGTTATCTGAACCTTCTGATTTGGACTTTCTGATTTGACTTCTGATTTGGACCTTATGATATGAACCTCTGATATGTATTTCTGATCTGACCATTATGATGACCTATAATCTGTGTCATTTATGACATTCTGTTTGACCTATTCTAGTTTGACACCCGAGCCAAAGTTTGTTTCACTAGGCATGGGGGTTCCATGTCCGTGTCAGTGATGCACCTCTGACATGACTCTAGGGCAGTGGAGTGATGTTCTGCCACGTCCCCTTATCTGTTATCTGTTATGAGCTCAATTATCTGTTTATTATGGCCAATATTATTTCTGTGGGGGCGTATGGATGCATCCTAGATCTGTTTCTGTTATCTGTTATCTGTATCTGGTGATTGATGCTGCGTGCATGCACGTCCTTCACAACTCTGGTAGGACTCCCCTACACATTATTATCTGGTAGGTACTCCCCTACACATGTATGATTAGGATATGATTATATTGAAGGCATTATTTGAAGGCAATCATATCTGTTATGTCTGTTTTGGGCTCGTGGTAGATGACTAAACCTTACCTTACCTTTTATGTCTGTTTCATAATTACCCTTGATTATACTTCTGATATTTCAGTTGCACTTTATTCAGTATTCGTTTCTGTTTCGTTATTACTTCGTTGTTATATCTGTTCACTGGGCTTTTTAAGCTCAGCCGCATTTCTTTTCCTGCGGCAGGTTTTAGTAGGAAGCTGGGTTATGAGTGGAGAGTGTTTTGGACTTAGAAGACTAAACTCGATAGCTTTGGATTAGTAGGAGCTTTGGCATTTTCAGACTTAGCATTTATTATTGTTCTTTTGTAACCTTGTATTTCAGATTATTTTCCTTTGTAACCTTTGAAATTCTTTTGTATTACTTATGTTGTATGTCTGTATATGCTTTGATATGTCACCGTAACGTAGTGCTTCTACCCTTATCGGGTTGGGGTGTTACAATTATGGTATCAGAGCCCAGGCTGCGACTTGTAGTACATTAAACCTTGACCTGTGAAGTTTGGACCATTAAGTTTCCACTGTAGGCGCTCATAAGACAACCTTTGAGAAATTCGCTTTCAGATCTCCCCATAGGAACCTAAGTTATTATCGGTGAGGAATGGGTAGACTAGGACATCTATGTAAGTTGCATTGCTTCCGCATCACTCTGATTCGTGCATCTGCCTTTAGATATGCCTTATAAGAACATTTGTTTCAGATGTTAGAAATTTATGCTCAACCTAAGTTCAGTAACCAAGTATGTTTGGAATACCTCGAGAACTACATTGATACATTACACCATTTAAGTTTCACTTCTGATTCTAATCTCCACTTCCGATTTGTTTGAATAACAGTTCGATACCTTTCCGATCATCCTGAAGATTTTACAACCATAATGTGTTTGACACATTTTGTTAATTCCTTACTTATGCTGGACATACCATGTGTCATCTAATATTACTTGACTCTGCATAATCCATTACTACTCATATGAGAACTCTGATAATTATTAACCACAAATACAAGAAGATTTGTTCCCTCCCTTCGAATGATGAACTTGTTTGCCAATCAGTTCCTTTAGAAGGATATGATGTTAATTCTATCTCTGTATGGGTTTGTTAACTAAGCATGATGATGTTGATAACTGATATTCCGTACATCTCAGTTTTGACAGTTATACGTTGTTCGTATTTCTGATGGCACGCACTCTAACTATCGCTTGTGTAGAAGAGTTAAACAAGTTTCCCACACCTTGAACTATTCGCTTCCCTATCTCAACACCTTTAATGAATCATGTACTTGACTTTGATATATGAACTATCCGTATTTTTTGACGACCGTATTCGTCCTACGAATCCGTTTACTTCTTATATGATTAATATTGAGGCCTTTTGGTTATGGATTGACTGGCTCTTCATAAAGCTACCATAGACTACCGTATCTGATATGCGACCTTAAGCTATCTGCTTCATCCTACTTTTGTTATGATGGCTTTCTACCACTTGAATCCGTTGAGATTAATTATGCTATGAAAGTATAAGACTCCGATTTCATTTGATTGACAAGTTTTTTTTTTCTTCTGACACCTATTTGGTATCTACCATTGGAAAGCTTTGGCATTGGAAGTATTTTGTCGTACAAAATTTTTCTAATGTTCGATGATGAACCTCTTGGTGATTCCCTCCTACTTGGAAGTAGAAATAACAATGAAGCTGACGGAAGATGATTTTTGCTCACTCTAGTGTTTCTCTTGAGATGTTCCTGTTAGTTTATGAAGAAGGAAGAGAGAAGTATAAGACAGTGTATCGACCATCATGAACTAAACCGTATCACTATCCGTAATCATTACCCGTTTCCGCGTACCAATGATTGATTTGGTCTACCTTTGAAACACTGTATCTGAGTGCATCATATTAGATTTGAAGGACTAAAGAAGCAACCACAAGAACTCTCAAGAAGTGAGGTAACTAACCAAAAATAGCCTCCGTGAAGTATTTCAGTTGTATTGGTAAAGAAGAAGGAAGGTAACGTGAAGTGTATGTGA
>LBNU01017869.1:130063-141837 GCA_014162995.1 Artemisia annua
CCTATCACCGTAACACTTGTTATGTTTGTGTGTGGACACCTATAACATCTTGAATCTTTATCTATGTCGAGAGTTCTTCTCTTACCCATGAGGTAGAGGAAAAAGAAAATCATAACACTAGTTATGTTGGTGTGTGGACTCAATAACACTTCGATTCTTGACGACTTTGAGTGTTCTACTCTTGCACATGATGTAGTGGATGACGGGATCACTTATAAACACATACCAAAGAGTTATAGTGATCAAAGAATGAAAAGGAAAGACCAGGAAATTTTTGTGCAAAGAGGATTAGTTTTTCTGATGAAAATGGGTCAGTATTTATAGCCAACACGAGAAGCCAGGGATGGTCCCTTAAACCTTGGACGGTCCCTTATCAATAAAGGACCGTCACCTATTTAAGGGACCTTCCCGACAGTTTTTGTCCTTTAGTGGTGAAATGTTACCTGGTGAAATTTTATCTGATTTGGGCGGGAAATAAGGACGTTTGGACAATTTGAAATTCAAATTTCAAATTTATTTTTCTTATTAAACATTTCTTTATAAATACAAAAATAATTTGTCTAGTTTATTTTTGTAAAAAAATGTTTTGTCACATTTATAAAATGTAAGGTTTAAGGACAAAAATATTTTCTTTGATCATCTAACAAAGTTGGTAAAGTGTGTTTGTACATACCTGAAGTGATGTCGAGAGACGTTGATGTGTGAACGAGTAACTTGTGCACTTTACGTTATGTATTACAAGTTACCCGTTTGTTATCATTAAAATATGAAGACATTGTATAGATAAAACGTCATAACGTTTGCACTAACAATCTCCCCCTTTTTTATGATGACAAATATGTAACCCGTAACTCATAGTAAAGTGTAGAAGTTACTAGTTTACACTTCCTCTCTCCCCCTTTTGTCGAAGCAAAAAGGTTTCGCCAATGATGAGGTAGAGCTTGAGCTTGAGAGAACAACTTGAGAAGATAACTTGAGAGGACAATCTTGAGCATAAGGAATGAGAGATGATCCCCGAATGTATTAGACTATCCCAACCCTCATTATTTAAAGAATTGAGCGTGCATCATCCTAGTGAAGCCTTGCTCCTACCGCCATGATTTAACCAACTCCGAACTAAGTACCCAACTACTTCCGAGCTCCCCCTAGCTTATTGCATCCTTATTGACATTAGCATATCCATGAGCTCCCCCTAGCTCATTGCAATCTTCTTAACCTACATCAAGGGTTAGTTTCAAGCAACAAAGTATGTAGATGCGTCGACGATTTGCATCCGAGTTTGACACTTGCAAATGCTCCCCCTTGGTGTATGCTCAAAACTAGTTTTGGCTACCAAAGAATCGAGCAATGAAGTAATGCTACAAAACAAAGTTAGTAGACAAGTGCACATATATAATAATGATGATATATATAGGATTACATTATCGAAGATTAATACATGCATGACTTAATTATGATTATTCTAAAGCATGTCATGAAAGGGATTGAAACTAAACATATAATAGTTAATTAACACGTCATTTTCTAACTTCTTCCAAGATAAGTGTCTAGTGTCTAGGTGATATAGGGTGAGGATGATATGATACGAAGATGACTCTCTAAAGTGGAGATTTGGGAAAGGATGTTATGAGCCAAAGTTTGGCAAGGATGGTGTGAAGTTGGTGGTACAATAAGGAAGATATGAGACTTCATATTTGAATTTGGAGGTTCAAATTAGGCTTATGTTGAAGATGTGTGTAGGAAGGTAATGAAAGGAACGTTTGCACTTACAATGAGTGAGGATGAAAAAGTTAGGAAGATGGGAGACTTCAAAGATGGTACATACTATCCTAGTTTTGTTGGGTATTTCATCAAGAGAAGATGATTGTGGAAGGATCGATGAAGATGTATGAGATTTGGATTTGTCATTGGAGGTGGATATGTTGATGGCAATGAGTGATCTTGATGATTGAGGTGGTGATGACTCGACAACATTTGAAGCTTGGATATCTTCTTTGTGTTCTTCACTTGCTAGAAAGTGGAAAGGACGCATTTCATAATGAAATTCACTTTTCTATTGATGACATAGACAAATAGGTTTATGAGTGTATGGATAGGACCGTTTCCCTTTGAATCAAAGAGCGACACAAGGGTGAACATAGGTTTATGTATCATGAAAGATGATTTGATCTTCATGGATTAAGTTGTAGTTGGGATGACACATTTAGTAGAGTGTAGGGAATGGTTACATGGTTGAGTCTTCGTGTGAAAGGAATGAATTTCTTAGTTAGGAGGTGGTGTTAACACTTTTGGTAGTGGAGACTCATTTTGGGTTTGTGATGTACCAAAGGAAAAGGATGAGGAAAATGTTTCTTTGTAAGTTTTTGATAAGTCATGGTGTAGGATGGTTCAAAGTATTGCAGAATAGAAAAAACAGTGAACCAGTTCGTGACACCTTTTACTGGGGACGGTCCTTTAAATCATTGGACGGTCCTTTAAAGATAAGGGACCGCCAATGCACTAAGGGACCGCCGTCAGTAAGGTGCAGAGTCTCTCCAGTTTTCTGTTTTTCCCAGATTAGGAGTAATCAAATGATTAAGGAATGGTTTTGGTAATAAGGTGGGATTGTGACACTAGACACCCTAAAGGAAGATTATGATCTAGTGTTAGGAGGAATAAGCCTAGTTACCTAAGAATCAAAGATTTAAGCATATAAGTCATTTAAACATGCATCACATAACAATCAAGGATATTAGCATGTAAGACCATATGACATCTAGGAGGTATCATCAAAGGCATACCTAGTCCAACATAGTTTAGGTGCACAAATAACATGTAAGCCATGTAAAGAGATGCATACAATACATTTAAACATGTTTCACAAGAACAAGTTGTTGTTATTCAACATCAAGCCCATATATGCAAGTAACCTAGGTTTGTCAAGGAAAATCCTAATTACTTATCTGTTTAAAGTCCAATCCTAATGGGAGACGAAGATCATCGATGTAAAACATCTTTTGTCAAATGTAGGAATGGAAAATTTTCAATTTAGAGAATGGATATGAGATTATTACTAGCGGTGCTCAATTACGGCTAAACACGACCATTTTACGAGTTTACCACAAACCCAACTTCTCTCTGGAAGCAATTCAACCGTTAGGTCAAATTGAGTTTCTAGTGCAATAGGTTCTCCAGTAGCCATTCTCATATTAGAAGAATAGGAATTCCTATACTTTCCCATCGAGGTTTTCCAAAGATGATATTGGCCAATTCCGCTAGAACATATACTAATATAACTCAACTATCAATATATTATAAGTTGGTTAATGTAAGATACACACATTCATAACATAGTTGGTTTTCATGTTTATGGATCGAATAATGAAGAGATAGAAAGAAAGAAAGAAAGAAAGAAAGAAGAAGAGGAGAGGTTAGAGAGAGAAAGAGAGAGAGAGAGTGGAACCTAGAAAGAGAAAGTGAAACAAAAAAAAAGAAAAATAGATTAGGAGGTTCACCCTCTCCAAGGATGGAGAGGGTATATATGTACATGAGTTGCCACTTGGGCTTGCCACTTGGGCTGCGAATCAGGCATACAGTGGGTAAAGACCCGTCCTTCTTCCGCGAACTAATCTACTTCTAAACTATGTTTTACTAACTAACATAACTACTACGAGCTAAACAATGCTTAATCATATCTGGGGTGACCGAATCCTTCTTATACAAAAAGCGTATTCCTAACAATCTCCCCCTAAGGGAGGTCACCCCTGGAATCTGGAAAAATTCTTGAATTCTTGCATTGAGATCTTTGTAGATTCTTTTGTAGCTCGTAGTTGTTGATTCTTCATTGATAAACGACTCAATATGACTTCCTTGATGTATATGATGATCTTTTGACTTTGCTCTTCGTTCTTCATCCATATAATTAGCTTCAAGTCATCTTTTAGTGTATGTGTCACTTTGTGATGTTGTGATTGTCTTTGTGATGTCATGCTTACACTTTTCTGGATCATGATCTTCTGCATCAGAGTAGTGGAAGCATAGTCGAAGCCCATTCCTTGATCATGATGTCTTTATATTTGTGGTTGAAGTGTAAGCATGAGATGATGAATCTGCATCTTTTCAGCAATCGACATCAATAGTCAACTTCTTTGTCTTTGGTGTGATTACGCCTTTCCAACATGCCCATACATCTTTGTTGAGTAGATCTTCCCGGTTGAACAGCTCTGACGTCTCCTTTTAGATGTTGGTATGAGCATGTGGAACTAGAGTGATGGTGGTGAACATGGTAAGTTTGGTATGTTGAGCTGCATAAAACTTGGTTAGTAATAAACATACCGGCACTTACAAGTTTGGACTTCGAGATCGTCAACAGCATAGTGTGAAGACTCTCTCTAATCCTTACCAAGGCCGTTCCTAATAGGATGCCCCCGAAAGGGCTTTCACTGACATACCGAAGTACACCAACGATTAGGTGAGTCGCTGGAGATCACCCCACGATTGTAGACCTTTTGGAACACCACCGTACACACTAAGCGTAATCCACAAGAGATTACCGAAGTGACCTGCTGTCAGGGTTGTTTGATGTTGACCCTGGCAGGAGTTTCCACTCAATCATTGGGAAATATATGAGTATATTCCCTCATAAGTGTTCGTGGCAGATTGCTAAGATCTGCGTAGGACTCAAAATATTACAACTGGTGTCCTTAATGTTGAACCACCAGTGTAGAAGTATCAAGTGTTCCTATGAGATCTTTTGATGCATCTCTTGGCTCTAGACTCGATAAGTGCACATTGGTTATCCTATTCGGAGACTAGGGAGGGGTCTCCTGTTTCAATATCAACTAGCTCTAAGAGACTAGTCGATAGTTTACACCGGTTCCCCGTGAGAATGAAACAAGCTCTTTTAAGAGAACTTGAGTGGCTGGGAGGTTTAGTGCAGTGCGTCACTGGGTCCATGACGTCTTTATCTTCAATACCGATGTTACCTTGGTAACAATCAGTAGCATATGAATTGAACCCGGTTTCTGCCCTAAGGTTGAATAATTGGAGGGCTATTTCTTTTCACCCTTTCTCATTTCATTTCTTTTTAATTCTTCAACCCCTTCAGTGCTTACCGAGACTTCATTTACTAGAACCTTGTTGGGTTTGTTCCAGTCCTAGCTCAGTCTCAGTCGGCACTCTTCCCTTTCTCACTTTTCTCCTTTTTTCAATCATTCCTAAGGACTTCTAATCTATCTATTGGATTGTCCCTGGGAAGATCCCTCCGGTTCTGGTGGATCATGGGAACATATACCTAACCTACCCATCCTTAATCACTTGCTCCCCCTTAATATTTTAGCACATAAGGGAGCGTTCTCGAAAGTCCAAAAACATTCTTTAAAGTTCCTAAAACATCACTTTTAAATCAGTTTTCATATTTAAATCACATTCTCTCCCCCGATCATAAAATTTCAAATCCTTTGAGATTTTGTGATCCCAATTGATTTAAATGATTTTCGAAAAACCTTTGGAGAGAAGTGTGATACGTTTTAAATGTTTACTGATTATGAGACACTTTTTGAATTTCACTGTGGCTGGTGCACAAAGCTTTTAAAGGTGCAGAAATTTTGAGCAAATGCGATCCCCCTCAATTAATGGCCCGTTTTCAATTTTTAACGTTTAATAGCCATTAAAATGAGTGGTAGCGTATTCGAGAAAATTTAAGACCGATGGCCACCTTGTACACCACAAAATCTCTTTTGAAGAATTTTAGAAGAAAGAGATTTTGGGAAAAGAAGACTTCTCTTCTTTTACTAGAAAGGTTGCACTGAAGCGTACAACTTTTCGGATAATCCGCACACAGTGAAAACATGGTAACGTGTTTCTCACGGATTTTGAAAACCGGGTTGCTATCTGAAGTAATAGCAAACCATAATTTAAGCGCGGGTTACAGTCTGAAGTAACTGCAAGCCATAATTTAAGCGCGGGTTGCAGTCTAAAGTAACTGCAAGCCATAATGTTGAAGCGCGGGTTACAGCCTGAAATGACTGTAAGCCATAATGTTGAAGCGCGGGTTACAGCCTGAAATGACTGTAAGCCATATAGGCATGTTTTGAAAACATTTTGAACTTCTAACGATGCCAGAAGACATGCCTAATAAACAAACTATTTTTGGTATTTTTGAGTTTTTTTGATTTTTATGATTTTTATAGGTTTTATATTTTTGTATTTTTCTTTTCTGGGTTATATATATTATATAAAGGATATTTGAAGCGAATCCATTATTCCTCATTCCCTTCCTGAAGACTTTTGAGTGATACTGGCATGAGACTCTCCAAACCAAGTTACTGGAGAATAAATCGAAACCGTTCTCCCGGAAGTGCCTTAGTGAAGAAATCTGCCAGCTGAAATTCTGTCCTTACGAAGTGAAGTTTCACCACACCACTGGTAACCCTTAGCAGCAGCCCTTGCCTTGTATACATAACGTTATCATGCTCATCAGATTTCACTTAAAGGATCCATCTAAGAGNAAGCGAATCCATTATTCCTCATTCCCTTCCTGAAGACTTTTGAGTGATACTGGCATGAGACTCTCCAAACCAAGTTACTGGAGAATAAATCGAAACCGTTCTCCCGGAAGTGCCTTAGTGAAGAAATCTGCCAGCTGAAATTCTGTCCTTACGAAGTGAAGTTTCACCACACCACTGGTAACCCTTAGCAGCAGCCCTTGCCTTGTATACATAACGTTATCATGCTCATCAGATTTCACTTAAAGGATCCATCTAAGAGCTATAATCATTGCACAGTCCGGAGATGGTGCCAATTCCCATACTTAGAGACGATAGAATTGTATGGAATTATAAAAGCACCATGAGGCAAGTGTGTCCAGGTGCCTTCGAGTGGACACTGGTTGAGTAGATTTCCCATTATAGTGAAGATCATGTGGTTGTGGTTAGGACACTGATGTGCTTGTGTTAAGATCTCCTGAAGAAGAAGCTTTAGAAGAAGATTCAGGAGCAAATGTGTCTTTGAACAGAGCAACATCAAGTGGAGCAGATGGATTTACTTCAAACGATTCGTCGACTGCAGTACCTTGATGTACGAAAGGAGATTGTATGTATGATGACGTTGATGAATGACTTGCTGATGGAGCGTCTTGAGCCATTGAAGAAGAACAAGATGGACCATTTAGATCGTTCGGAACATAAGCTGCAATGGCTGGTGGTACCGGTGTATCACCTATTGGCGGCTCAAAGTATTCATCAACCACTTGATTAGCGAAGATCTCCAAATCCTTATCGGTAGATGGTACATAAGGTACATGCAGGAGTGGGATACAATAACTGAACTGGTTGGTTCAGAAGACAAAAGTTTAGAAGCGGGTCCTACACTGATGTGTGCAGAAGCCACTTGCTCAGACAGCTCATAGAATGTGACGTGAATGGTTTCCAAGATTTGTCGGGTTCGTATGTCGTAGATTCGGCATCCCTTATGATCTGAAGCATAACCACCAGATATTTCAACAATCGCTTTAGCTTTTAACCTTTCCAGATCTTGGTAGTCATTTTGTATGGTATGAAGAACTTCCATGAAGATGTTGACAGTATTGGGTTTGTGGGCATGCTTCTTTCGTTAGCGCAGTTGACTAGCCGAACAAATAGAAATGGTGTACACGGTAGTGACACGTTTGCCTTGAAGAAGATCAACACCATCCAATTCTCTTAGAAATTACACAGTCACCGACGACACAATCTCCATAACCCATAATTGTGTCAACCTGGTAGTTCCCGAATCTAACTATCCCGATAAACTCATTCATGAAATTCTTGAGCCCTGAGCAATTACTGATTGGTTTAAGAAGATCTTGACATGAGTACCAAACAGAGAGAATTAGTCGGTACGTTGAAGAAGACAGTAATCAACACTTCTTAAACTTTCACCACCAAAGCTTTTGAGGTTCCTGAAGCTGTAGATGCCATGAAATAATCTTAAGCGGAGTTTTACAACTCTTGTGACTTAAACCGAGAGATCGATTCTCTCCCGGGATTTTACTAAAGTCAACAAAAGAAACCGAAAGATGTGATATGCGATTATGACTTAGCGTGAGATCTTGGATAAGTCACAATCTGAACTAAGTGTCAAGTTGCGACAAGTCAAGTTACAATAGATCCGATCATAATGAGTCAAAGTCGTAAGGATTAACTTACAACGTCAAATTACAATCCGACTAATCGAAACGACTTAAGTTACAACAGTTCACCAAGCGCAAGTAGTTAACAAATCACTAGAATCTTACAGCTGAGTTAACCACTAGGCACCACCAAATCGTCGAATTTTAGTCTCCTCATTATAAAGCTTTGGTAGCTTAGCAAAGTATCATCTCACGCTTGAATAGTTCTTCTCATTTTTCTTCCAGCTGAAAGGCTGAAGTAATGCATACCAAAAGTATCCAGAGACCACTTCCCCCAAGTAGTTGAAGTGATGCAATCAGTCTCATTACATGAAGCTCAAGAACCTGAAGCACACTTGTACCTCTTTTATCATCAAAAACTGTTTCTTACATCTCTTTCCCCACGTAGGTGGAATAATACACCAAAAGAACGAGTTAGAACACTGATCTTCTCTGCGGTTATGACATTTAACTTCCCGGAATAACTTCAATTAGGAAGGAGTATAAAGCTCATCATGTGTACTCGTTGTGCGTTTCGATGTATGTCTCCTTCCCCTTTGCTATTTTTGATATTTCAGAATCAGCCACACATTATATGCACGTACAACTTGAAATTTTGTGAGAAGAACAACATATGCTTAGATGTATCCTGTGAGAATCAACTGCTACAGAAAAACTCTCTTATGACTATTTTATCAACCCTTATGAAAAGTCGGCTATTGCTAAGACCACTTAGTGAAGTAAACCCGATATTCCCAACTTGAAGATGAAGTAGAACTCCCTGTTTTTGTGACTTAAACTTGCACCATTGTATGACAAAGAGCGGTGTAGAGACTTTATGCATCGAATCCCTAAGTACTCTATACTCTTCAACCATCTAACCATCGAGTATAAGACGTACATCACCTCTTGAATACCGACGACTTCGTGTGAGTTGTGACACTGAATGTGATAGTTATTTTGTGGCAATAGAAGAGAAGATTTACCAAAATAACTAGATACCCAAGTCATCGTCAATGTAGAGATCAAAGGCTCGAATAAGGATCCCGAAGATACTAAGTACACATACGCGTAAACTTTCACTTCAATCTCAAATAAACAATACCAAGTAAACTCTTGTGATCACTTAACATTCCATTTCCAAAATCTTAGCCGACATTTTTTTTCTACATTCTTGTGGTTGATTTATAGAGTGCACATTAGAAGGAACAACAATCCGTGAAGAAGGGGATTCTTCAGAGTCCGGTTTTGGGAAAGGAATACCAGAAGACGGATCATTATTCATGTGCAGCTTCATTATCATGGTAGTCATTATCAACACCTTGAAGAATAACTGGAGATTGGGTTTCGTGAGTCTTCTGAGAAATACTTCAACCTAGTGCATCTAGCTCAATGGAGATGGAAGAAGATGAACCAAGAGCCAACAGAAACCGAAGAAGGAGCTTCAGAAACTAGATGTTAACCATTCGTTGATGTTTGGAAGTATTCATCAAACATAAATCCCAGTCATTCTTAGTAAATGGAGCATTAAGTGTCTGAGGAGAGTCGAATGACCATTCTTCAAGCATCAATCTTCATGTAGTAAGTGAATAAAAATACACTCAATCATGTAGTTTATTCACTCTAAGTTTGCCATTTTTGATTGATGTACGCACAAAAACCAAAAATTGCTTTCAAAGTAAGTGAATAAGCATACACTCAAAAATTTCATACGAAGTTTGCCATTTTTGATTGAGTAGCAAGTGAATGAAAAATACTATCAATCAAGTATTTCATTCACCCGAGTAGCAAGTGAATGAAAAATACTATCAATCATGTATTTCATTCACCCTTCTCCCCCTCAAAAATTGCAAACGAGGTTGTAATTTTTGATTGACCAAGTGTATAAGAATTCGATCAAAGATAGGTAGATCCACTTGATGAATGAACGAACATGGAGAAAGCATGAAGCATGTTGTTGAAGATGATCAAAACCAAGAAGATTTCTCTTCTTCCGAAGATAAGGCGCACTGAATCGTACACCTTTCTTTTCATTGATGAACGGGGCCTGAAGTGTTGTCAGCAGACACCATAATGATGAAATTGAGAACCGAGGCTTGAACTGAATTGTCCAAACGTCATAGTCTTTGAAGAACGAGGCCTGAACTGATGTATTCAGACGTCATAAGGCACATGCATCAACATTGACATTCCAAAACTCCTGAAGCTGGAGAAATGATTGCTATAGGCCTCCAGACATTGAGTTTTCTCATAAAGTGAATGATTGATGTACCTGCAACTGAGTAAGGACTACCTGCACTAACATCACAAACTTGATTGCATATATATAGGTTAGTGACAACAGTATCCAAACCCTTAGGGGTTTCATGGTCAACCATGCCATTATCTTTAGTGAGCACCTTTCCGGTAGGAACCCACTTGATGAGACGAAAAGTGTTACGCTTTTAGGGGGTCATTTAAGCCCTAATTCGTATAAATGTGATCAAAAATTGCCCTAAATCGTTCCTTTTGTCATTTTAGTTACTTTTGAGAGGAATTCTGGAAAACATGCATATTCAGACGTTTTTGGAGCATAAAAGTGAAGAAAACGACAAAGTCTCAAAAGATGGTGAATTTACAACCTGACGGCGTCAGAAGTCACAAGGTGACGCCGTCAGCAAGCTTTGACAAAAGAGTGGAATCCAATTTTCAAATGACGGGCCAGAGGAAATTTGGGATTTAACACCTGACGTCGTCAGGTGTTAGAAAATATAGGCCGTCAGGAGTAAAGTTAAAGAGTGACGGCCCAGAAGGTTTTATAAGGTGACGGCGTCAGAAGTGGATCTAGGCCATCCGAGAAACCTAATGGCGGCGAGCTGACGGCGTCAGCCCTTATAACCTGACACCGTCAGAGTGTAAAATCTATATATAGTTTTCTAATTTTCATTCATTAGTGTGGAACTTTGTGGAGAACTTTTAGGGCAAACCCTAAAGACGAATTTTCTGTACTTTTTAGGGTTTCCAACCCTTGGAACCCTAGTGCTTAATTAAAGATAAGTCTTCACTTTAATTCAATCAATATGTCTATGTGTTGGTTGTCTATCTATCTTGCTTGTCTTTCAATTAACATGAGTAGCTAAATTCTCTAGTGTTTGCTTAGATCTAATGAAACCTAACTATTAATTATTGGTTAATTGGTGTGTGTTGCTGTTTGTTGGGATGATTGTTCCAGCAGGTGTTTAGCTCAAGACAAAACGGGCCAACCTTCTTTATGTGAACGTCGCTTGAACGTCTTGGGAACATGTAGCCAGAGCAACTAGAGCTATCTAACGCTAGTATGTTAATGCATTGAGCCACTGTTTACAATCCCTCGTATGGTTGTGCCGCTGCCATGGCATTAGGGAGGAGATAAGAGCTCATAGATTGGAGAGTATATGTATGCGCGACTCCATGAGTTATTTTTTTTTTTTTTTTTTTTTTTTCTTTTTTTTTTTTTTTTTTTTTCTTTTTTTTTTTTTTTTTTTTTTTTTTTTTTTTTTCTCTTTTTTTTTTTTCTTATTTTTTGACATACGACCCTTCAGTCACACACATGAAGACTACATTATCAACTAACCGGCTAAAGATAGTGTAGGAGCTAATGAAATCGTAAGTTAAACACACACTTTCT
>LBNU01017870.1:0-43002 GCA_014162995.1 Artemisia annua
AAAGAGAGAGAGTGCAACTAATTCCCCCACGTCACCTTCAAAACCGGATTTTTTGCGTTTCTTAAAAAAACATAAAAATACAAAAATAATCATCCTCCCTTCAGACCTTAATTAGAGTAGTTTTTAACCTAACGAACACTATTCCCTGTGAGAGAACGATCAATCCCCCGGTAATTGCCACTACACTATACTACATCGGTCAGGTACACTGCCTGGTGGGGATTGTAAGCCTCTTGAGATCCCTTGAGAGGTAAAACAAAGTGCGTAAGCAATCCCTACGCATCAGCTAACTCGCCAAAAATGAGCTTACTTGATAAAAAATCAAGCTTACTCGAAACTTTCAGCCCTTACTCGAAACTTTCAGCCCTTACTCGATAATTCCAGCCCTTACTCGATAATTCCAGCCCTTACTCGGTAAACCTGACCCATACTCGGTAGAATCTGGCCCATACTCGGTAGTTTTGCCTTACTCGGTAGTTTCTGCCAGACCTTACTTGGTAGTTTCTGCTTACTTGGTAAAATCTGCCATACTCGATAAAATGAGTTCATACTCGATAAAAACATATTCATACTCGAAATTTTGAGATTTTAGGGCTCATACTCGATAAAACCCCTTCCATACTCGAAATTTGGCTCCCATACTCGATATTTGGCACCCAAACTCGATATTTGGCACCCAAACTCGATATTTTGGCACCCATACTCGATATTTGGCACCCATACTCGATATTTTCATCACCACACTCGATAAATGACGTTCCAACAGCCCATAAAACACGAAATTACACCCCAAAACACTACGAATCTCCCCTGGTTAGCTCTGATACCACTTGTTAATGACAAGAAACACGTTCCAGAGGTCGCGGTTGATCGAAATATGTATAAAACATGGTTATTTCTAGAGAGAGAAAGTAGAGAGAGAAAGGTGAAGAAACTAGGTGTTTTATTAAAATGACAATATGTAAGTTACACACACTATTTCCCACACCCCTCATGGAGAGTCATGAGGGGTATTTATAGGCTCCTTACACTACAAGTTTGCCTACTTGACAATAGTAGTCCCTGTAGTTTCTAATCTAGTCCATTTCACTTGTGTGACGTTATCTTTATAAAAAAGCGAAGCTAACAATCTCCCTCCAAGATATCGTCAGACGTGAATGATTACAATGATACCTATAAATACATAAAAGTACAACAATAGTAAACTATGTTGATGATGTTGAAGCGCAGAGTCTCTGTAGTCTAGATATTGAGGCAGACTTGAAGTTCTCTCTTCCGACGATCTCGGCGTTTGATCTTTGATACTGATGGCAAAGGTCTTTGTAGCTCTGAACTTCAACTGCAATGGTCTAGTTAGGTTATTACTCCCTCCTAACTAGTGAGCCTTTTTTCTTTTCTTTCTTCTGCTCCCTCCTAAACTGACAACTCTCTTCTCATCTCGCAGCGGATAAGGTAGATACTAATGAGTTTGCACCATGGTTGTCGTTCTGGGAGCATCATAGCATAACTCACATAGTATTGCACAGAAGGTTGGTAACAGCTTGTGCACACATAACAGTGTACAACCCGCACTTTGTACTTAAAGGACCCTGTGGTACGCATCAGTGCCACAATCCTCATATAAGGAGCGAAAGCTTCTTACTTTTGAGTAGAATTTATCAAACCTTTCAGTATTTTCTCAATTCTGCTCAAAAGACAAGTATTACACCTCAATAAGTAATCACTTGTTGAGGGGGAGTACTTGATTTCAAACATCGTTCTTAAAACTTAAAGTCTTGTTGATTTCTCCTCATAAGACTCAAAAAGGCATATTTTAATCAAAACGTTTACAAAAACAACATTTTATATGCTATTTTTTAGGGGGAGAAGAAGAAAAAAGTGGATTAAAAATAATGCATGTGGACAAAGTCTTATCTTGTGCGGAGCTCCGAACTCAGAATTGACCCACGAATTGACGAAACAACAAATGTTAGTATTCGAAAGGATTTATCCGAGTAGAAAGTACCGTTTAGAGAAGCTCTTTCTAGACGTTTACTTTTGACCGGGTCTAACTTCTCTTTTAGGAATGTTAACAACTTCAAGTTATGTTATTAGGGGCTAGTTTAATCCTAAAAACTGATTAATGTATCCCCATTCTAACTAAGCACACGTAAACTGTTCCCCTCGGCGTACATGTCCTATTAAGGAGTGGATCCAAATTCAAAAAGTGTCAATCTTCCCCGCATATTTTGCAAATTCTTGGGGGAAAAACATTCCATTAAAAGCATTATGTGGAGGGGGAGTCTTTATAATGAATCCAAAAACCTCAAAAGGTGTGTACAAAAAAGTTTTATACTCATAAACACTTTGTGAGATTTTCAATGATTTGGTTCAAAGGCATCAATAGGATAGTTATGGAGTTACAAGGTGACGAAGGATAGGAATAACTGTCCTATGATCCGCCAGAACCGGAGGGATCTACCCAAGGACATCACCAATAGTTATAAATTAGAAGTCCTTAGGTATGATATAACAAAAGGAGAAGAGAATGAAAGGAGAAAGAAGGGGTTGAAGAATTAAAAAGAAAATGAATGAAAAGGGTGAAAAGAAATAGCCCTCCATTTTATCAACCTTAGGGCAGACACCGGGTTCAACTCATATGCTACTGGTCGTTGCTAAGGCGACACCGGTATTGAAAATAAAGACGTCATGGACCCAGTGACGCAATGCACCTAAACCTTCTTAGCCACTCAGGCATCTCTCAAAAGATGTTTGTTTCATTCTCACGGGGAACCAGTGTAATCTATCGATCGTCTATTAGAGATGGTTGATATTGAAACAGGAGGCCCTCTGCTCCATGCCTCCGCATAGGAAACCAAATGTGCACTTATCAAGTCTAGAGCCACGAGATAACATAAAAGATGGAACACATAATTCTTCTACACTAAGTTTCTTGCATCATTGGACACTAAGTGTAAATTATCGAGTCCTTCGCAGATCTTAGCAATCTGCCTTGAACGTTTATGAGGGATTTACTTATGTATTTCTCGAATGATTGAACGGAAATCCTGCCAGGGTCAACATCAAACAGCCTTGACAACAGGTCACTTCGGTGATCCCTTGTGGATTACGCTTAGTGTGTTCGATGGATTCAAACGGTCTACAGTCGTGGGGTGATCTCCAGCGACTCACCTAATCGTGGGTGTACGTATGTATGTCTGTGTAAGCCCTCTAGGGGGTATCCGATTAGGAACGGCCTTGGTAAGGATTAAAAGGAGTCTTCACACTATGCTGTTGACAAATTCTAATTCCGAACCTGTAAGTACCGGATGTATTATTGCTAACTGTTTCAATGCAGGTACAACAACCATCCTGAGCACCAGCTTCCACATGCTCATACTTGCATCTCAACAAATACGACAGCTCTCATGAAAGATCGAAGCAACATTTTAGTCAAAGATAGATTCCATGCAAAAAGAATCTACGAAGTGATAAGACAACAATCTAAAGCGAAGCAACGTTCAAAGAAGAATTCCACATCAACACTAAGAATCATCATCAATGAAAAGAGAGCTACACACGAGTGAAAGATTGAAACGTCAAAGATGTATGAGCATGTCGGAAAGATGCAGATCCACTGGAGTCTAAGAGAGTGACGAATGGCAGATTACGACATCAACTGATCACTATCACATCATCAAAGATAAAGAACAAAGAGCGATGAATCATTTCTACTCATTATCTTTTGAAGACGTCTGAAGCTATAAAAGTCAACAACTAAAGTCGGAAGACAAAGACGTCAAGCAACCTCAAATGACCGTGACAAATATCACTCCTTCATAACCGATCCTTAGGGGGAGATTGTTAGGACCTAAGTTTATCAACGTTTATCAAGTCTCGGTTATTTCAGAACATGTAATAGGTTGCTAGTTTACTTAAGTTATTCATGTAATCATTTAGAGTCCAAAACACGTCCAATGGGCCTAAAGCCAGCGAATTAAGAAAGATAGGGAGGAGAGGAGTGTTGCCCTACTCCTCACCTATAAATAGGACTCATATGTTATCATGTAACTTATTGGTTATTTCAATATCATAAAGAAACTCTTGCACTTTTATTCTTCTCATTTGATCTAATCAACCAAACTCTATTTCTCATCTTATTTCTATCTAATCAATACATGTGTTTACAATATGGTGACCTAACAATAGGAGTGAAGTAGGAGCTTATAGAGTTGGGGAAGTACGTACGCCACCCCACGACTGGTATTAAGGAATACAATTGTCATCCACGCAATTAATACACACTAATTAACCGGTAAAAGATAGTTAGGGAGTAAGGAAATCTAAGTAAACACATTTGTCTCCATATAAGTTTCACAACCACTTAGTTTTAGTTATTTTTATTTTATTTGCAATAGTAGTTTTTGGGTTAGTTGACTAGCAACTAATTCCGCCCAATCCTTCAAACCCGAGATTTTACTTGCTTTCATAAAATATAAAAATACAAAAATAATCATCCCTCATCCTTAGACCTATTAGAGTAGTTTTTCATACCTAACGAACACTATTCCCTGTGAGAGAACGATCAATCCCCCGTACTAACCACTACACTATACTACATCGGTCAGGTACACTGCCTGGTGGGATTGTAAACCTCTTGAGATCCCTTGAGAGGTAAAACCTGTTGCGTGGTCGCAATCCCGCGTACATCAATAATACAGATTCAAATAATAAAAGGGTATCATAGCAGTGGCATAGGGAATCCTAAACAAGCAAAGGTTCGTATCAATGGTTCAAGGTTTACAAGTGTGAATATGTTATAAGAAACTAATTTGGGAAACTTAGCAATTCATTTTAAACATGGTTATCGTAAAAGTATTTCCTGAAAACATTTCTGACAAAGGTTATTTAAACCTCCATTTAGAAACTGGCACGTTGTCATGTTTTCAGAAATTAGTTCAAATAGTTTTATCTCATATTACCAAGTTATATTTTTCAAAAGAGTTTCCAGACCACATAATATCAATGAACCAAAGGTATCAGATGTACCAAGGTCAGAAATCATAATAGCGATAGAGATTGGAACATAGTAATAGGAAGGCAAAGTAAAGGTTTGGCAAATGTCTAAGTCATCAGAATGTCAAAGGTTCATAATTTAAGGGTTCACAACTTAAATATTCAAGGTTCATAGCAAAGGTTCAATTCGAAAGTTTATATCAATCTTCATTTAAAGAAATATTTCAATAGTGGTTTCCATAAAAGTGATCTTTAATGACGGTTTTCATAAAGATAGTCTTTAAAAGTAGTTATCATAAAAGTTAATAAATTCCCATAGAAATGTGGTATCACATAGTGCTCATAAGCATCATTTTAAAATAGGTTTTTCTCAAAACATTTTCATAAAATAATTACTAAAAGTTTTCACATCCAATTATAATATTAAAAGCACTTCCCAAGTTTCTAGGTCACAAAGGTAATGAACGAACTACATCAAGTGTCATATCATTAGGGTCATAATGAACGAATATCAAATAGATCATAAATGAGAATATCAATAGCAGGGAATCATAGCAAAGGTACAAAGAGGTCATGTCAAAATAGTGAATCAAAGTCAAGGAATCATATCAAGATTCATAATGGAGTTCAAGTAAAGGTTCAAATCAAGTAATTATAACATAGGCTTCATGACAAGCATCAGATCAAATGGGTCATATCAAATTTCAAGGTAAGCATAGCAAGGGTTCATATGTCACGGGTTCAAAATCAAGCTCAAATCAAGTCATATCAAAGGTTCACAAATTAAGGGAAACATGACAGGGTTCAATATAGTATATATAACAGATCAATATAGGAAAGCCATCAAAAGAAGGCTCAAAGCAAACATAGCATAGTTAAACAAACAGTCAAAGAGAGGAAAGGAAGAATCATGAGAAACCTTTACTGAAAAGGTCAGAATATCTGTACCTTAACGCGTATGAAAGGAAAGCAAATGAATGAACGAACACAAGGAAACAACGTCACGCTTCTTCAAATGATCTACACGAAATAGGGATCACTTAATACTTATATGTTTATTTCATAAGTTACAAATGGTCTTTAATGATTTATACTTATAGTTATACTCATTACTCGTTTTAGGTTTATTTACAATTCTGGGTCAGTTTCTTATGAATTTTAAGACACATCAAATGAACTCCAGAGACTCTCCCAATTTTTCCTGAGGTTCCCACATAAGTTAAGTAGTTACTCAAATGTTTGCAAATTTTATTAGTAAGTGTAAGTATCCTTTAAAAATTCACCTTTCCAGACCTACCCAGAAAAATAACTGCACAAACACCCAGAAAGTTTGCGTTTGGTTAGCCCATTTGTACTCTTCAGAAAAATCTATAAGAATTCCAGGAAGTCACACATATCCTAAATTTAACCCCTGTAAAAGTAAAGGCCTTAACTCGTTATAGTTTGAAAATGAAAAATCTAAAACTGCTACTGATTTTCAGACCCGATTTACTCAGCTTTGACACTTAATCTTGTAAAAATCAAAAAGCTTATCTCCCGACCTCCAATCACCATGAAACTTATATTTCCAGAAACTAGACAAGTAGTACTTATGTTTTGACTCAAAAATCAAGCACAGAACGTTGGTATCATCAAGATTTACCCCGTTCAAATCCGGCCAAAATTCTGCACTGCAGAAACTAACATAAAATCACAACACAACCCTAATTGTTCGAACCAAAACACACCCTAACGCATCCATAACCTTCATTAATCATAAGGCCTATATAATAACATCATTATAACATGTTTCCATCATCTCACATAATCACCCAACAAGATTTTATCAAAAACCCTAATCCAAATTCATTATTTCTTGTGATGTCTTTTATGATTTTGTGTGGTATTATCCATGATTTTATGTGATATCATAGCATACGTATACATATTCATATAGGTCGGTTATAATTAGTTTTAGGTGGCAAGATAACATGTAAAAAGATGAAAAGGAAGGAAAAAGAGCAAAGGTGATACCACACATGATGAAATCGACCAAGAACAGGAAACTAGGGCTCCAAACCCATCGACACACAAACCAAATCGAACCAAAAACCTCCCAAACTTCGAATACTCTTCACCAAAGCCTTTAGCACGATCGAATAACACTTCCTATCCCTTTTTTCATGTCAAAAATGATCACGGATTCCTTGAAGAATTTTATGCCGCCACTTTGTGGTGTAGTTTAGGGTTTCTTTTCTTTTTCTTTTTTTTTTGTACGTAGAGTGTGTGAGAGGGAGAATAAAAACCGGTCCTCCCTTCTTTGGTGTGGATCGAAGTGGGCTAGAGGCCCTAGGACATGTTGGGCTAAGATTCATGGGTCAAGGGTTGAATTAAGGTGGGTTTTAGTTGACTTCACAAAAGGAAACGACCCAAAACAATAGTCTACGAAGCGTAAATAATTTCCTCGTATTTTATTTATGTCATACAATTATTTTGGAGTTCTAAAATATTCAAAGATTTCTAAAATGACGTTTCATTATGATTTTATGGACCTATGGTTAATTCGTTAAATTATATTCACGTTTTTAATTAATCGTATACGTAACTTAGAAAATTTAAAATTATACGCAAAATTAGTATTCAGAATTTAGGGTTTTACAATCTATCTCTATACCCTTTCTATTAGAATTGAGTCACTAGGTTAGGTTAGGGCTTGATCAAACAATCAAACATTCTATAATTCAATTTGTTTGTAAGGGAAGTCTTGTGTCTTGGTGACCAAGCCTAGATCATTGGGTATCTAGTTGGGGTTTGATATTTCCGGTGGGAAGTCTTGGTAGTGGTCTTAGTGACCTTTAGGTTAAGTCAAATCGCGAGATTCTTTTGGGTGGTTTCAGAGGGCGGAATACCGTGGGAGTAGCTCCTTCTTTGTGAGCATCGATATTAGGGAATATCGGTGGAGTGAATTGTAACGGTTTGTAGTCCACCGAAAGGATTATACTAGTGTAATAGTATCGGTGTCGTAGATTCGCAACTGGACGTACGGATGGTATAAACCCCACATCTCGAACCAGTATATATTGTGGTGTCATTTACTCGCTTTATATACTTTGGATTGTGTTTCTGTTAGTGGTTGTTATTGTTTAAACCACTTGGTACTCTAAGAGGCTTAAAGTTTTTNGGTTCTACAAGTTATATACTTCAAGCCTACCACACTATTCCCGTAGAGAACGATCAATCCCCCGTGCTTTGCCTATACTACACTACAACGGTTAGGTACTCTGCCTATGAGGATTGTAAAACTTATTATGGTATAATCCGCCGCATCGATGTTGTAATTTTCTAAGCTTTTATAAATCTAAGTTAGATGCACTTGTTGCATGTTATAGTTTTGCATTTATTTTGGTTATTTAATTGTGCTTTTATATCATAGGAGATCGAGCGAAATTGATTTGGTCATCCGTCGAGTCGTAATTTGGGCATGGCAAAAACTGGATGACAGAAATTGCAATCGTGTTTTGCAGCCAATATCACATACCGATGAGGTCGTGACTCTGGCGTGGTAAGAATTAGTTTGCACAAAATGCAACGTGGTTTTGCAGCCAATATAATATCTAAGCCAAAACATAAATAGTCTTAGGACCTGTACCCAAATGAATTGTCGTTGTTTAATCTAAAGTGATTATTATTATTATTATTATTATTATTATTATTATTATTATTATTATTATTATTATTATTATTATTATTTATTATTATTTTTTTATTTTTTTTTTAAGTTTGGCGTTGTTGAAACTATGATAGGCAAATGATAACATTTAAGGGCAGAGAACGCTGAGTTTTTGGCCACCCAAAATGATGTCGTCTGAGGTTTGGCTTGAACCGTTTTAAGACTGGAGTTAAATTGGATAATGCTTTCTTGGCTATGACGATTCATCCCGTGAGTCCTCACTTGGTGTGGCAAAAAAAACGGATGACATAAAATGCAAACTTATTTTGCATCCAGTATGATACCCCGGTGGGTCGTAGTTTTGGCGTGGAAAAAAAACGTTAATGTAGTAATTTTTGCAGCCAACATAATACCTAAGCCAAAATGCACAAAAGATAAAAATGTTTTATTTTATTTTATTTATTTTATTATTATTATTTTTAAGATTGTCTACGAGCTTAATTTGAACTAAATTAAAGCGTTTGTTGCTAAAACGATGTTGTCTAAGGTTGAGGTGTGTGATGTTTGAGATTACGCTTAAACATGTCTAAATTTATTGTTTTTGATAGTATTGGGTTGGCTATGATGAGTTGGTCACTTAAAAAGTCGTAATTTTTGCATTGTATACAGTCACACATTAAGGAAAATGAGAAAAATCGATATAAAGATTTTGAATGATCCCAACAAGATAAATTTCGGTATCGTTAGTATCAATGTAATATTCTACAATTTCGTGCCTATATATGGCATTTTACGAATACCAAAACTCTTGCACGCATCATAGAACACTTTTACATCGACTTCCCCATCCTCCTACATTTGATTTGCATGCCCTAGATACAAAGTAAACAATCTCTCAGACAAGCAGTGTAAACAATGAGTTAAAATTAATGCAACAAAAAAGAAAGAAACAAGAATAACGTCTTTAATAACACTAAAAGCTAAAAATAAAAAGAAAAACAGGAAGTAAAAGAGAGAAAAAAAAATTACACGAATTAATTGTCACCGATTTTTTACCTCACACTACAACTTCGAAAACCCCCAAAGATTTTTTTGTAAGAAATTACTGATTAATATATTAGGCACGCGAACAACGAAACCGTTATTTCGGAAATCAGCCGAAATCACCGCACAATATTCTTGATCCAACAATATAGTATTAACCCATAAATCAAGCCTCAAGTAACAACAAACACTATTTTTTGTGTAGGTAGGTGCAGGTAGGTGAAAGAAAGACCTAGAATGACTAACGATAAAATGAGCGGACAAACAAAAGGGGGCTGAAAAAAAAGGGTATCCTGGCCCAATTATAATTGCCAAAAAAACCAAAACCACATGCGCAAAACCAAAAAACAACATGTCGGAGCACACAACGCCGCCATTTCATTTTTTTTTCATAAAAACGACGTTGTCCGCACGTCTAATGTATAATACCTAATGTATAATAGAGTAGTATCAATCATGAAGTTGCATAAAAAGTTTAAACATTATTATTTATTTTCAGACGAAAACAACGGAAACGAGGTATTAGATTTACGTTTGATGTATCTCTAAGCTAAATTTTGTGAAAAGACCTGTTGGTCAATATTTGTCGTAATATTGCACAAACGTTAACTTATGTCATTTGTTTTCTTCAGCCTAAAACTAAAGATGTAAACAAAGCAAGAGATTTACCATATTTTATGTAGGACATAGTCGTATGTACAATGAAAATGAAAACTTGATTGTTCAATAACCTCAAAACAGGCACGTGGTCACAATTTTATGTCGAACCGGGCTTTTGAGGCTTACCCAAAGCGATAGAGGGCTCTAATGGCTGTATGCATGTGTTAGGACTATCAAGTCAGATCGCCCTTTTCCATATCTGGACGTAGAATTGGAGGGGCAGAGGACCAGACTCCGGCTTAAGCCCGCCGGCCTGTGCATTGTTAGCATGCCATATATGTTACAGTAAACAAAATTGTGTTGATCTGGCATCAAGACTTGACATGTGACAGTTGGATTGATCTAGCATCTAGATTTGTTTGAACTTTATAAATGGGCCATGAATCCAAATTGTTAGATTATTATGGATCACAGTAATCTGAGAGTCGTGTAAACACTTTCAGATCGAAGTATTTCGATGGTTCTATCGAAATCTCAAATCGGATAAAACTCAGATTTTGAACCGAGAGTGTGTTTTTGTTGTTATGAAACAGAACCAGAATAGAAGATATATTTATGACCAACAAAAACTGAAGTTCGGTTATAACTGCATAGCAGTTATCATAACCACCAATTCAGTTAAATTCACAGGCAAAATAATTGGTCCAAAATAACGGGATTTTTATTTTTTAAGTGCATTTTTAACATAGCACTTTATACCAAATAAAAAATTTTCCGGCTGACAGCTCGACCCCAGCCAGGGGCGCTGCCCCTTGGACCCTGCTACCAGGGGCTGCCACCCCTGGAACCCCGCTACCGTGAGCGCTGCCCCCGGACCCCCGTGAATCGGGATCATAATAACGTCATACAAGTGTGCACTCTGCACAACCCCGACTTGTTGAACATTTATCATGATTATACATTGGTCACCTAAGTCAAATCCATTACAGTTAAATCATATTGGTAATGCAAAATCACCGACACAAATTCTGCATGTGATTGCATAAGCATGTTTATAATGTTTCTATAAATGCTGGTGCGAAAAGAAAATAATCAGAAGCCTTGATTCAGAAGGGAGACAGAGACAATATGTGAAAAAGAGAGAAACTACAGTTTGTAATTCTCAAAACAATATTTCATAAATTGTGCACATTAAAATAAAAATAAAAAATATATCTAATCACAAAAATCTATATAAACGACCACGCATACGTTCAGCAAGACTAAATCAAAATATCATCAAACTAAATGATTGACCCGACGCCAAACAATCAACATAATATCCACAATAACCTAATTTCAAAGAAATAGCTAAGTAATCGTTACAAACCGTCATCAACAATCTCCTTTCCTTTCTCAATCGTCGACTCTAGACTATCTTGATGTGCCAAATCATAAGTTGCATGAACCCCAACAAGAACATAGTAAACAAGCATCACACCACTACATATGAAAAACCTCTTAAACGCCATAGCACCTAATGATCCTATCAAAAATACATTCGTCAAAATTGACAACGCTGGCAACCATGGAACAAGTGGAACACCCCAAACCTTTGGAACCCTCTGTTTTGGAACCAACATCATTCCAATTGTACCCGCTAACCAAAATCCACCAGCCACAACATACCCAATCCACCCATTCACATTTGCATTCCAAAGTGCAGTGATTCCAATAGATGAACCAATTATAACAAACAAACAGATCATAAACTTAACCATATCAATTCTGGATGTCACTTCCGTCACATAATAACGCCTAACTAGCAATGCAACAGCCATAAGCATGAAGATAAAAAGAGTACTGAATGATAACACACTTGACAAAACATCAAGGCTTGAGAATAAAGCAACAATGCAACTAATTGTGGTCACCAATAGAGTAGCGTAAATAGGGGTCCCGGTTTTGGGATGGACTAATGCAAACCAAGGTGGGATCATGTGGGCACGGGCTATTTGAGTTGTGTAACGGGCTTGACCCATTGACCCAATCAACATGCTTGTAAGCATTCCCTTCAAAGCACATAAGCTCACAACATATTTAGCCCATTTCATCCCAATTTTCTCAAATGCAACCGAATATGCTGCATCACGATCTATATCAGTGTACTTAACCATCATTGTAAGAGCTAATGCCATTAAACAATAAACCACACTTATACCCGACATGGAACCAACTAAACCTAACGGTATATCTCGAGCTGGTTTTTTAGTCTCTTCAGCCATATTAGCAACCATATCGAAACCAGTATATGACCAGTAAACAACAGCTGCAGCTCTAAACACACCTTCAGGCCCATAAGGGAAAAAGGGTTCTAAATTTGATGACTTGCCGTGTATAAACCCGACAATGACTATGAAAACTATGATTAAGGAACTAATTATTGAAAGTACCATGTTCCAATTTGACGTGAGTTTAGTTCCTCTCATTGCTACCATGTTGGCAATGAACAAGATTGCTACTGCAACGGGGTCTAATAAATTGAAACCTTCTGCAAATGAGTTGACCCGAATTCGAAGAAAATCTGGGTTAGAGCTGAACATGCTTGCGAAGTATGATGAAAATGATCGAGCTAAGCCGGCTGCACCTGCAACAGCTTCCAATAGAATGTTACCTGGACAACAAACAGCAAACAAAAGGGGTGTTCGGCATTGCAGATTAATGATATGGAACAAGTAACTGTAACATACAAACAATAGTGTAACTGATAAATAGATAATCATAATCAGTTTTCTTGTTTCTACTCCTAAACTAGTTATCCAGCCTCCAATGAACCAGTTATAATGTGTCAATTTCTCTTCATACAAACACTAGAAAATGCTTTTCTGTAATTGAATATGAAATTGTTTGGCAAAACACAAAAGGCTAGGGAAAAAAAACACCAAAGACAAACAATTCACTTGTTTTATGGGGTGTTTGGAATTGCTTATCTTAAAGTGCTTATCTCCTGAAAAATAAGCAGGTTGACACCAAACACATTCGAACAGTGTGACCGGCTACACCAACAGAAACCCTAAGCTGCATATATTTATAACTGTAAGCCCTAACTACAATATGATCGCATAATACAGAAATAACTATATAAGTATATGAAGTGTACAGGCCTAACAATCCTCAGTCGAGGACATATTTATGCCTACAACTTCATCATATCGGAGCTTATTAGTACACAACAAATAATATAATTGTCAACTGAAAATTTTGCCTTTACATCTCTAAAACCTTTCTTAAGGATAAAACTATCTGTTGTATACAAATTCGCTCCCTTAAAGCTTAACCCTTGGAAAGTCTACACGGGTCGAAATCCTAAAATATTCTAGTAACATTGTCAAATAACAATTACTTGCTCATTTATGCATATGTCACACTTAACATGAATAATAAACGGATAAACGGGGAGGTCGAGCCTTTTTGGCTCTAATGTGTGGCCTAAGGGGTATACTCGTAGCCGTTTCTAGACCTTGCCCAAACCATCCCATCAAGTTCACCCAACGAGATTCGAACCATAGTCTCTCTTCTAGAGACTTTCAGAAGAGCAATGCTAGATCCACTCACAAAATTCAAAAAAAAAAAAAAAAAAAAAAAAAAAAAAAAAAAAAAAAAAAAAAAAAAAAAAAAAAAAAAAAAAAAAAAAAAAAAAAAAAATCCACTCGCTGATTTGTCAGCGGGTGATTGATGCATTTTCTGGCAGTTTCTCTCTCCGCTCTCTTATTAAACCAATCACCCGGTGACACGGAGGTGCCAGCGAGTGGATTTTTCGTGTGGATTTTGTGAGCGGTTTTAGCATTTTTGCTTTCAGAATGCCTTAACAATAATATTATATCAATGCGAAAAATTAAATCAAATTATGATATAAGAAGTTCATTTACCAGCAGCAATAAACGCAACAAAATCACCCAACTCAATCCTCAAAAACGAAAAAGATCCACCAGCGACAGGCACCTCAACAGCAAACTCCGTATAACAAAACACACTAAAAAGCGCCGACAAACCCGAGACAACATACGACAAAACAATACTAGGTCCAGCATGGTCACGTGCTTCAAGTCCAGTTATAGTAAATATCCCTGACCCCACAACTGAACCAAATCCAAGCCATATTAGATCAACCCACGTAAGACACTTTTTCATGTCATTTTCACTTTGTTTCTTTAACTCCACAAGCTCAGTTACATCACTTGACCGATTTAAACACCGGTCTGATAACCGGTTCAGTGTGTGCTTGAATGCGGACCGGTAGCTGGAGAGTGTTTGGAAAGATGGTTCTGGGTAGAAGTCTTGTTTGGTGAAACGCCAGTAGGGTTTTGTTGGGGGATTCTCCATTGCTGATGTGGTGTTTGGGTTGAGTGGGGTTGTGAGGGTTTTATCGGAGGAGGAGTTGGGATAGGAATGGGATTCCTGGTGCGATGGAGTCGGGGTTGGCATCGGGTTTTTGGTGGGTAGTTGGTTGAGGAGATATCGGGGATGAGTGAATCCATGAATAGTGGAGTTATATGATTGGGATCAAGTGGAGGTAGATTCAGATTGGACTTTAAAGTCAACCTTTTACTTTTAAAATGATTAGTCAAAGTTTGGGAGTTTTTCACTTTTTCTGTTCAGTTCAAAATAAAAAGTGAACAGTTAAAAAAAGGTATGTTTGGCAAAAATAATTGTTGCTTGAATTGAATATGGTGCATGGTGCTGGAGTCGATAAGAAAAAAAATTATTTTTTAAGTAGCTTATTTTTTGAAAAAAAATAGTTATAATCTCTCAACAATCTTGTATGCCAAACATACCCAACTTATCCATCATGGTTGCTAAAGTCTCGATACTGATTCTAGGTCTTACGATGAGTCCAAGTTTTTTTTAACTTAAGTTTAGTTTATATGATGAGTCCAACTTAAATATACGGGCTTAGTTAACGTATCCATCATTGTTGTTAAAATATCGATCCTAATTCTAGGTCTTACGATAGTAAAAAGCAAAAACAATCTCAATCCTACGTAGGTTCGACCGAGATTTCTTTATAAGATAGGATCTTAAAATCTTGATCGATCTGATCTTACTTTTCTCGAACCACAAGCTAAAAAAAACTACAAATTTATGTATCAAGTTTCGTAAAATAAAAATATTGAATAATATAATAATAAATGGTGGGGGGGGGGGGGGGAGGGGGGGTTAGCATCGGGAGCATTAGAGTGGTGGTCTCTCACCTTCAATATGCGGACGATACTAATTTTTTTTGGTAAATGGAATAATGAGATTGCGAGGTCGTTAATGTGCATTCTCAAATGCTTCGAGGAAGTATCCAGATTGAGGGTTAATTTTAACAAAAGTAGGCTATATGAGAGGTGGATGAAATGTAGCCACTACTACAAAAACTGGTTTTACCCACTACCAAATCCGTGGGAAAATCAGTGTGAAACGGCCGTTATCCACAAATTTCACACGGATTCGTTCCGTGTGTAAAAACCCCGTGGGTAAATATTTTCCCACGAGAATTCCCACGGGCGTTGACTATTTTCCCACAAATATTACCGTGGATAATCCGTGGGTTTAATTTCCCACAGATTTCTCACGAATTTCTCACCGTTTCTATTAGCCATTTTCCACACATATCCGTGGTTTTTTTTGCCACTGATTTTCAATGATTTTCACACGACAATTTCTCCCACAGATTTCTCACGAAATTTCTCACAGTTTCTAGTAGCCATTTTTCACACATATTCGTAGTTTTTTTGCCACATATTTTTAAAGATTTTCACACTACAAATTAGTGTGAAACCTGTGACAATGTTTTATTTAATTCCAACCAATTTTAATATTTCATATAAATATAAATTAGAAACTAAACATTAAAAATGAAGCAATATAACCTATTAAATTTATTAATCGAATATTGAAAATGCGATTATTGCAAAAACACATGGAGCCATAATCTAAAAACCAACATACATTCCATCGAGACACATATAAACATACAAATATACTCGAATACAACCAACCAGTTTCTACCTATCTACTTCATATTTTGAGCACAACAAGCATTATATTTCTTTCTAGCATTACAAGATCCAAAATCCTTTCCATGTTCTTTATAATCCATCCATCTAGGTAATTTGAGCATTTGTCCAACCTGTGCATCAAAACAAATTCAGTATATACTTAAGTTCAAAAAAAAGTTCAGTATATACTTTATATAACCAAAAAAAAAGTCAACATACACAAACTATATAGGCATTTAGATCTAAAAGTAATACTCTTATGTATAACAAAAAAACAACATAGATTAATATATTCATCAAAAACCCGAAAAAATCCTAGATCTGCGTATATGGCTTCGAGATCCAACGAAAACACACCACACATAGTTCGAGTCTGTGTGGTTCATCGGTCGCCGCACATAGTGTGTCTATTTCGGTCACTTTTGGTGGTGGTACTAGCATGTGTTTTTTGATTGTTTATGATGGAATGAAATGAAAAAAAAAAGCTAGGTTTGGGTTTTTGTTATGATCGAAGCTTTTGTTATTGTAATATTCAAAGGAATTCGGAATTCTCTATATATACTATTTAGGTTGATGGTAATAAAAAACAATTTTTTTTTGGGCTTCTAACTTTGGGCTTATTTTGGTCCATGCTTGGCCTGTTAAAATGGAAGTGTAGTGTTATTTTATAAGCGTATGCGTATTTGTGTATTTTGCATTGTTACTTTACATCTTTATTTTAGATATAATTCTTACTGATAACTATCACCGCTTCTCTCTCACATCTTTCAAAGTTTTTCGATCGTTTTTTTGTCTTCAGCCTCCAGAGTTCCAGATATAGCTACACCGACATCCGGCTTCAACCCCATGACATCTTGATTCAACCATCTGTCCATAAACCATCATCGAACGGCAGGATTAAGGCGTCAGAAACAGAATTAAGATTGAAAGAAGGAGAAGAAGATTACACAGAGGTTTGTTCATACTTTTTTTTTTTTTTTTTTTTTTTTTTTTTTTTGTGTGTGTGGTAATCAGAACTTTGTTGGGGTCGTGAAAAAGTTTTGATATTGATTAGTATTTTTAGTGTGAACGATGTATAGGAGGCATTCCTGTCAATGGTTTCTGTTAATGTTGTGAAGAACTATGGACTTACCTACAATCTCGAACATGAAGAAGAACCTATAAGAAACCGCCTACCATCTGAGGATTTTTAGAGGTATTATTTTATTTTTTATTACTTATTTATTTATTTATTTAATTTTTATAGATTTGGTTGAAAGTGTTTGTTAATTGAAGGTTTTGGTGTGTTTGGTGTTGATAGTATTGTGGGTATGTTATACAGTGTATTCGGCCGGCATACAAGAGGCTGGAGCGCTTGCAATTTCACAAGTTGCAGAAATTCATGTCCTTGGCATTGTAGTCGAGGTAGCAAAAACCGTATTGAGGTTTATATGTAATTTGTATTCAGTTGTTTGCATACTTCTTATTCATGTGTCTTTCTTTTGTTTCAAGTAAATAGTGGGTGACATATTAACAGATTGCTGCATTGATTTCATATCGGGGCTTAATAGCCATCGATCCTATTCCGACTCCGAAAATCAGAAAGGTGTTTCTTTTCTTGAATGGACAGTAAGAGTTGCTGTTGAAATGAAGGTATTAGCGGCTTAAGAGTAATTCGTTTACAGGTTGCAAAGGTTTAATTGGATAAAATGTGATTTGTTACTTTTTTAGTTAATGAATTTTAGTGTTCGGCTATATCGTAAACTATAAATAAGTAGTTATTGGTAGCCTAAGAGTAATTATATGTGAAGAAGGTAAAAAGAGTCTGTGAGGTGGGTAAACAACAGATTTGTTTTATATTTCCAGTACACATTTTATTTTTATCAAGTGTGGGGAAGGTGAAAACAGGTTACTCATGTTATGTTTCAGTCAATTTAATCAATTGATTCTGATATATGATGTACTAGATGTGATTTATGTGTTATTTATAAATGAAGATGTGCCTGTCCGCAATTCTGCATTATATCTAACTCGAAGTCCGTGTCTGTCCTTTGTGCAGATTATAAGTATTGGTTTTGGATTATAGGATGGTTCCACACAAGACAAAGCGTGGAACTGCTGATGCTTTTAAGTAAGTTTATTCTTTTTCATCAACGGCTCATTTTTTAACGCTTAATTATAACATACAAAGGGCTGTGAAACAAAAACGTTTTGCAAAGCTCTAACTCCTTTGTCAAATGCATCGTTGGAAGTTCAACTGGAATGCCTTCAACGATCATTGCCTTCTGTTCGTGGCAGCACATCAGCTGATGCAGCACGCACACAGGCATCGGAAAGGACAGAATGGACCCTTTGGCTTCTTGCAAAAGCTTATGCTAATGTTAACGGCCCGGCCTAACATCAACTTATTTTTCATAGGTGAGAAATCTTTAAAATATGTTAGCAATTGACTAGATTCGTGTTTAGAGGTGTCAAAATTCGTGGCTTTATCAGCCGGTTAAAATGTGTCTTCATATGTTACATAATCAGTTTCAAATATGCATTACATTGTTATAATAAAAATTAAAAACTTCGATAAGTGCAATGGGCTGAAACTGATTCATATGACATATATTTTGCGGCCTGCCACTTTTTGTTATCCGGGATTGGTCTAAATCTTTTGTAATACAGATCGAAACTCTAAATTTTTTTAAACATCATAATTTAAAACTTTGTAGATTTATATGTATTTCAGTTGCTATTTGTATATCAGTTTATAATATATACAGTCACTAATATCTTAATCTTTTGTAATACGAAACCAAACATGATTCTAAGCTTGCATTTCTAAAATTGAATGAGCTGCAGGCCTGCAGCATATATATGTTAGGTAATGATGTTGGTGTAATCTGTCTACTTAATTTTTTAATTATAGCTTTCTCTTTTTACGTGTCAAGATTATAAATATGAGGTGACCCACTATGGACATGGCTACGAGTATATTGCAATACCTGTTCTATGATTTAAAGAAAACTTTTGAAAGGTAGTTGACGTTTATGAGTTTCTATATATTCAGGTAACCGAGCAGGATATGTAGGACGCGTATGAGCCACCGTTTAAAATTGGATTACAGGAGGTTGAAAAATGGATTGCAATGTTACCGGCAATCCCAAGTGAACAAATGACAGCCACAGCTTCAGCAACCACAAAAACACCGAACCAGAAGACTGGCGTCAGCGAAATCTCAGCAGAAAAGTTGACTCCTCCTCCTGTCGCAAATGAACCTGCAGAAAAACAAGAGACTCCAAAACCCGGAGGTTCATCTTCTGTGAGGAAACAATTGTTTGAGAATGCAACAGAAGAAACAGGAGCGCCAAAGGCTAAGAAGCCAAAGAAAGACGAGTTAACTGTTTGCAGACTCGGTCGTCCACAATCCCAAACAAACCATCCCCGCCGCAACGCGGCGGGGGCCTACCCCTTGTAGATATTATAGCACACCGTGTCAGTGCCTTCTGATTCGCCCAATACTTAAAAAAATATTTGTTGCTGGACAGACCTGGGCCGGTTTAAGTAGCCCAAACATGAAGTCCTGATGTGTGTGTTCTGGCTCTAAAAGGTAGAAACGTTATATCATGTTTTAGTTATCTTCTTCTTGAAGCATTTCCGCACAATTTATGAAGATAAATATGCACCGCCAACATCTAATCTTATCTGTACTTTTTTTCGTAATATTGGTTAATAAATTCTCTGGATATTGCATCGATGGTACACAAAAGCAAGAACTTCAGCCTCAAAATTGGGAACTCAAACCAAAAAAACCAAAAACCCAACTTTAGTTTCAGTATTTTCAGTTTTAGCTTTAATTTGATTCTTTATGAACTTTACTTATTTATTTTTAAAAAAAATAGGGCTTTATCATAATTTTGGGGTTTTTTTTATTTGGGAGTTTCGTTATTTATTTATTTCTTTATTTTTTACAGGTTGAGTTGTTGTTGTTGATGTTGTTTGCGGTTGAGGGTTTTAAGGTATTTGTTTTCGGGTTTTTCTATTTTTGTGAATCAAACTTATTTTGGTTTGTCATGTAGAGTGGCCGTAACCGAAGGCCTTTCCAATATCCGGATTAGACTGTCAAAACAATTAATAAATACGGCACGCGAGCAACAGCCAGTTATGTCAGTGTTGTTTTGATGATTTACAACTTTCATTGTCAGGCTTTTTTTTTTTTTTTTTTTTTTTTTTTTTTTTTTTTTTTTTTTTTGGGTTTTCTATAGCTTATATGATTTGATTATATGGGTCTTGATTGACTTTTGATTTTTCTTTTTCAGGATCGTGAGCAATTTCAAAAGCGACTTTCTAGCAAACATGAGGTTAGTAACATTTGATATCTTTCCTTTTTCGTTCTTTAAGTTTTACGATTCATAATTGTTTGCACTTTTATTACAGATTTAGAGGTGTTTGGAGTGAATTTGAACTTCCTGATGAAAAACTAGGCACAGGTATTGTTGTTGGGATTAAGCTTATATATGTGTTACTTTTTATAGATAATTAATCTCTGTTTTATAACTCAGTCGCGGATGTGTGAATTTACAGATCGGATCAGCTCTAAAGATGATCTTTCAAGATGGTGTGGTGGAGCGACAAGAAAGCTCACAACCCACTCTGGAAGTGGAGATTGTGAGACGCATACACAGTGAATTGGAAAAGAAAGAGGCCGAAAAAACAAATACGTTTGGCAAGGTAATGATTTATCTGTGATGCTTACGGGTGTTTGGATTAGCTTATATGTGGATGATCAGTTATATGGATGCTTTGGATTACCTTATTATATGGGATTAGAAATTTAGACTATGAAATTCCACATTATAATACAATTGTTACACGGGAAATTTAATACAATGGGAATCCGCGCTTCTGTTTAACACATGGGCACTACTAAAAATGGTTAGTCATTACATCTGCTGTCTACACATGTATTTAGGTTGTTAGATTAGATAAGATATTTTGTTCGATGTTGTTGAACGAGGTTAACTTTGATAGGTTGTACGAGAAAAAATGGACATTCGAATGTTTTTTGAATCGTGTGAAGACCCATTTCTTGGATCAACATGTGTCGTTTTGCAGGTTATGGACACTCAAAGCTGAACTTTCAGATGGCTTGAGCCAAATCTAGGTGGACATCAAATGGCTTAAGATGACAAAATACGTGCCTATAAATGTCGATCCATCTCTCGGTCACAACCTTATACTGGATAACTCTTACATTACCAATCCCGGCCTCACCTCACAAAGACAAGGTGCTGCTAGACAAAGGCTGTTCAATAATGTTCCCGGTACGATCTCAAACTTGGACAATGGTAATCCTGCTGCTTTCGCAGAAATCGACAACTACCGTAAGTCTTATTTATGATTTTATGTTCATTGTACTTGAGCCATTTGATGTCCACCTAAATAAACTGTTGTGCTTTCAGATGCCAAAAGGCTGTCTGGAAGAAAATTCAGCGACTCAAGAGCTCACAAACACATGAAGTAATGGCCTTTTAAGGTTAAACAAGGCCTGATCGACACACCGAAAATTGTGGTCACATACATCCTTTAGCGAAATATCAGCACAACAGTTAACTCCTCTGCCTGCGTCATACGATCCTGCAAAGAAAACACAACCACCAAAAGACATAGAAACATCATCGGTCCACAAACAGTTATTTAAAAGTTCACCAGAAAAAAGTAATGCACCAGACGCTAAGAGGGCAAAGAAAGGTGAGGAGCATCCTGATCAGTAACTTTTCGCCAACTCTAACAGCGGCGCCGCATATCCAACACGTAAAGTAGCAAAAAAAAAAAAACAGGTAATCACCATTATTTTTTATTGCAGCCATGTAAAAGGTGAAACGGACGTACATGATGTAATGTTTCTACAAACTATCAACTATGTATATAGACCTGAAAAGGTCAAAGTGCTTAAAAGATGTTAAGGCACACATTTTGGACAACTCTTGCAACAACGTTGCAATAAAACGAAGATTATGTACATGACAGTAGTCAGAGGACTGTAACTTAACCAACTGTTACTGCAAAACAACCATGTAAAGCATTGCAAAAGACCCGCCGCAACGCGGCGGGGGCTTATTCCTTGTTCCCATGATATACTCCCTTTATCAAAGTTTTTATTGTTAACTTATTTATGATATATATGTTGAATCAAAGATTTAGAGGAGAAAGAGAGATTTATTTGGTTCTTTTTAGTGTGTGTTGATAAAGTGTAAAGAGAAGGAAGGGATAGATTTGCTTTTGTTTTGATTCATCTTGCCCATTCATATTGACAAGGTGGCAATCCTTGTGAGTAATCCAAGGGTCAAAAAGTATCCTTTACAAACATAAGAAATTTATAAGTGTATTAAGTTGGGTTAATCATTATTATTAGAAAAAAATGTTAAACGTAATATGTAGTTTCTTGACAAAAATTTTTGGTCTTACTATTTTGTTTCTTGTTTATCTTATAACATATATGTGTAAATTATTTTGTAATATAAAACATATTTTATCATTTTACTACGTGTATACATAAAATAGAACTAATAAATGTAATTCATAGGATGTTAATTCAGATAAAGCATTTTATAAAAAGAAACGTGCATAGAAAAACATACAGGTTTAAAGAAACAGAGTATCAACCTAGGGCTGAGCATCGGGCCAAACTCGAACCGAACCGAAAACTGAATAAGAGTACAAGATGAACCGAGGAAAAACTATTGATACCGAAACCAATAAAAAACTATTTCGAACCGAAAAAGTGTGTTTTGACCAGAACCGAACCGAGTAAAAACCGAAATAATTACACAAAACCGAATCCAATAAGTTCGGTTCGTTTCGGCTCGGCCTGGTTTCGGTCGGTTTAACGTTTCGATTCGGTTTTCGAGTGATTTTTCTCGGCCCTACTGAACACCATATATATATAGTTGAGGTTAGTTATGAGAAAGACAATTTTATATAAGAATTTAAGTTTTATGGTTTTGTTTTCGTAGCAACTAGAGTAAACTAAATTTGCTAATTATATGATATCGGGTGACTATTCATGTCTTTGTTTTGTAGTTTCTTCTATAAAACGTTCTTTGTACATAAGAAGTTCATTGGTTATTTTTCTATGGATTTCCCGCACAGTTATCAAATCGATGGGTAATCTGCGACAAATTATCAATGGATTTCACACGGACATAATCGTCTTTTGGTTTTCTAACACACTTACACGATTACACACATTTACATTCTTGCATATATACATATAAAGTAGACATGGATAGAACGAAAGATAAAAACACATATGAAGACATAATAATTAATGTGGGAATGTGTAAGTATGTAGAAACATAAAGATGATAATTTTGTGGGAAATCCATGGGTATTTACACACATGTTTCCCACGGATTTATCAAATTGGTAGGTAATCTGTGGGAAAGTACCCACATATTTCCCACGGATATATTTGTTTTCTTTAACTTTTTTGATATAGTTGCACGTTCACGCATATACACGTCCATATACCTAGATAGAAAACATACATAGATACAATGAAGGCCATAAACCGAGATATTTAGCATATACGTGTAGATATCCACACATATACAATGGTTTGTTATAGAAAAAAGGTTATACTTGAACGTACACATACACTTGTGATACAGACATAAATAGTTCCATTAATAGATAAACACATATAATATGAATCTATAAACACATATGAAGACATAATAAGTAATGTGGGAATGTGTAACTAGACAAAACACATAAACGATATTTTCTGTGGGAAATCCGTGGGTATTTACACACGTATTTCCCACAAATTTATTAAATTGATAGGTAATCTGTGGGAAAGTACCCACATATTTTCCACGGACATAATCGTTTTCTTTTACTTTTTTGATATAGTTACACGTTCACGTCGATATACACAGATACAAAATATCTATAGATACAATGAAGGTCATAAATAGGAATATGAAACGTATACTTGTAGATATCCACACACATATAATGGTTTATTACAGGAAAATGTTATTCCCTAAACCTACACATACACTTGTGATACTGACATAAATAGTTACATTAATGGACAAACACATATAATATGAAACTACAAACACATATAAAGACATATTAAGTAATGTGAGAATGTGTAAGTACCAAAAACACAAAAACGATATTTTCTGTGGGAAATCCGTGGGTATTTACACACGTATTTCCCACGGATTTATTAAATTGGTAGGTAATCTGTGGAAAAGTACACACATATTTTCCACGGACATAATCGTTTTCTTTTACTTTTTTTGATACAGTTACACGTTCACGCATATACACATCGATATACCTAGATACAAAACATCTATATATACAATGAAAGGTTATAACCACGGAACATACGTGTAGATGTCCACACATATACAATGGTTTGTAGTGTAGATATTTTTCCACGACAAACAAAAAAACATTTTGTGGGAAATACGTGGCTAGATACCCACTGATTTCCCACAAACCGGTTAAATAGTTACTTTATAAAAAAAGTCCGTGTCAAATCCGTGAGTATTGGAGCTAAAATTTGCCACATACTTTTGGCTGTGGCTAATATGTATGAAATGTTCCACAAGTTTCCCACGGACGTCTAATAAACACAAATAGTGTGAATATGGTCACAAATCTGTGGGAAATTTGCGACGGATTTCACACAAAAACTTGGTCAACAATTTAGTGTGTAAAGAGTGGAAAATCCGTGGGAAATTTACGACATATTTCCCACCGAAATTTGGTCAACAATTTGGTGTGTAATTTGTTGGTATCCCGTGTGAAATTTCACACAGTTTCGTTTTCGTGAGAAATTTTTTGTGAGAAAAACCAGTTTGTGTAGTAGTGAGCGTAGGGGAATTCCCATACACTTATTTGGGGTTGCCAATTGGTGAGAACATGAGGCGGATTAGTGCCTGGGATCCCGTGATGGATAAATTCAACAAACGCCTTACTGAATGGAAAGTAAAAATGATGTCTTATGGGGGCGTCTAAAATTGGTTAAATCAGTTTTAGGTAGCTTGTTATTATATTATTTTTTGATGTTATGTGTGCCTTCTAGTGTGATAAAAAAACTTGAGAGTATTCGAAAAAACTTTTTTGGGGCGAGGTGGGCGAGGGTAAAAAATTGTCATGGGTTAATGGGATTCGTTACTAGCCTCACACGGGGAGGGGGGGGGGGTTAAATATTGGGTCTTTACAGGCCAAAAGTTGGGCTCTCTTAGGGAAATGGTGGTGGAGGTTCAAAACCGAATGAGGGGCTTTGTGGGTTAGAGTTATAAAAAGCATATATGGAGTTGGTGGTGGTTTATGTAATACTAGAGGGTTAGGGGGACCTTGAGTGGTGGAGGGGTATGGGATGAAGTTATTAAGATAGGTGAGGAGTTGGATGAGATTGGCTTAGAGTATACATCGTCTTTTGAGGGTGTGGTGGGGGATGGTAATGATATTGGATTTTGGGTAGATAATTGGATCGGTGATTTGAGATTGTGTGACAGGTTCCCTAGATTGTATCATTTAGATAGGAGAAAAGAGGGTAGGGAGGGGAATAAAGGAAAATAGGTGGATTATGGGTGGGAATGGGAATGGGAGTTGGTTAGGAATCTTATAGGGAGGTTGTGTAGGGGTTTCGATGAATTATTGATTATTTTGCAAAATGTTGGTATTTCTAATAATTGTAGGGATCGTTGGAGGTGGAAACTACAAGAGGATGGAAGCTTCACGGTCAAAGCCTTAACGAAGATGGTGGAGGAGAGAATTCTACGGGTTGAGAACGGTGGCCAAGAAACTTGAACAATTTGGTGCTTAAAAAGGTAAATACTTTTGTACGGAGAGCATTGAAAGGGAGGATCCCGGTACATTAGGAGCTTGACAAAAGAGGAATTGATTTGGAATCATTACTTTGCGCACGGTGTGATAGTATGGGAGAATCATCTAATCATTGTTTGGTTCTATGTAACTTCGCTATCAGAGTGTGGGGAAAAATCTTTAAATGGTGGAAAATTGGGGATGCCAACGCTTTTTTCCATTGGTGAGTTATTTGCATCTAATGAAAATGTTGATATTCCTAATCTTTCTACTCGTTCATGGCAAGCGGTTATATGGACATCCGGTTACTACATTTGGAAAAAAAAGGAACGAGCGTGTTTTTAAAGGGAAAGTTTCAAGCATCAACAAAATAATTCATTCATCTTAAGAGTTACGAGTGGATTATGAGGAGATCAAGAAAGAAAATCGAGATAGATTGGCAACAATGGTTATTCGATCCAATAAAGTGTCGTATTGTATAATAAGTCCTGTCAGAGATGGGTTCGTTTTCAGGTTCGGTTTCAGTTTCTGTGGTAGCAGTCTGATATGATTCAGAGTTTGGGGTGTTTGGTTAAAGGTTCGACTGCAGCTAGTGTTTGGCATATTAAGGTTAATGTTGAAGTACTTTCAGTGGTCAAGTGGTCATGACAGTCTAGTAATGGTCATAATCCTTGATTAAATTGGCGGCTGGTCATATGTTAGTATGGGTCAGATTCCAAATTGTGAAGTTAGTGTTACCAGGTCAGCTGCAAGTATCTATGTATTAAGGGCTTCGTTTGGTTTTAATTCTGCACAAGGGTACTGATAAGTGGTTCTTATTGTATGCATTATGGTTGCAAAAGTTCAAAGGTTGAGATTGGTCCTCTCTTGGCAATGTGTACATGATGGCAGTATGTCACATGGAAGTATATATATTCTATTGTGGATACTAGTTGTCAGTGGATGATTGTTGACCATTCAGTGAGTTTAGTTTTCATGTGAGGCTTTGGTTTAGTCTTGGTAGCTTTACGTTCTTGTTTTTGTATTTTTATTTTTGGGTCATTTCTTTTTTTAAGTAGCTTATTAATTGAGGTAGGATGCATTGTTTTGTATTGTATCTCTTTTTGGTGATGTTGCGTTTCTAAAAAAATACAATGGTTGTAATTTGGCCAATGACGCTGCCATATCTAGCTAGCGCTCTGAGTTACAATTAATTACACAAAACATACGTGAATACCTTTTTTTTTTTTTTTTTTTTTTTTTTTTTTTTTTTTTTTTTTTCCTCGAGAAAATCTAGAAACCAAAGCCCAAATGAACAAATTTGGTGGAATCGTTGGTTGGCCCAAACAACATGTTGCTTGACTCTTGATTTGTTTGGATATAAATCACGTACCATATGGCATACGTGGTCCGTGATAACATGAGTGAATGACACAGATGGATGGCCGGTTTGTGTGGTTTTTAGATAAGAGTAGTGTTATTTAGACATACAACACATGTTTAATGTATAAATTACTTGTACAATAGTATTATTTACTTTCTCTTTCTAGATTTTCACCGATATTTTTTTAAATCAACCAATTAAATTATTAGGTTAAATAACACATATACTAATAATATACACTAGAGTTTTCCAAAAGCTTTCTTGTCCGGTTGTTCCTCCGTTTGAAATATGTCTACCTGTCTGAATTTCATAAAATAGACTAGTATTCCGTATGAAGCTCATATATATTGATTAATACATTATACATGTGAGTTCATATGCGGCAAAAACAAATCATATTTGTACACACCACATCACCACATGCAAAGTTGATTGACAACAAATAAACTCTCATTACTTGGTCTCTTATTGTCTTACGTATTATACTTATAAATAATATATATAAAAGTCAACCACGCAACCATTTTGGTTTAAGGTTGGTTCATAATATATACATGAAGTGTTCATTTGTCAATTGTTACATAACTCTTTCAAGAAAGAATGGAAGCTGTTGCTATAGCACTTCTCGTCTTCATATTCATGGTGCTAGCGCTTACGGTCTTGATCACACTATTATATAAAGGAGGCAGTTGTGATGATCATGGTGGAAGTCACCACAAGTATATCTACAAAAAGTCAATGGTGGTCGGACAAATGGGCTCACACATGGAAAGTGGAGTATCGGCGGTAGCAGATAATGGAATGGCTAACACAACTGCAGTGGCGGTCTTTGTAGTTGGGAACAGTGAAGGAGGTAGCGGTTGTGGTGGTGGTGGTGGAGGAGGGTAGGAAGAAGCTTGAAGTTGAAGTTGAACTTAAAGTAATGAGGTAGCTTATGTATGTTGTATGTCATATAATGCAAGATTACATTTGTAAGAAAAGTATACAAGTTTTGTTTGATTAGTGAATATATAAACTAGCATGAATATACTCTGTAACATATAAGCAACAATTTACCTTACTGAAATTTGTGCATGCATGTATGCATTTTTCTTATCACTTTCTTGTGCTCATATACTATGAAATGAAATTTGGATATCTAACAAAATTTTTTGATTAATAATTTCTGGAAATTATAGCAATTTAGATCTAATATTGATTCATAATTAGTTTTTTCCTTTATCGTATATATTATAAATGCATTATACATCTAGAATTCTAGATTAGTGGCATATCATTGTATAAATATCAGTCCCGGCAACAAAAATAGAATGACCAAGTTAAATAAATCTTTGATTTATCGCGAGTTTCTAACGTGTGGTTTGTTTTCGTATCTATTCTTTAACTGCTCAGTGCATGAAGCCCTAGGTTAGTGCTGATTCAATTTCTTGTACATATTGCAGCAGAGACTACTTAACCATAGAAACTGTGGGCTTTTAAACAAAACAAATCACGCTCAAGTAGCAAAAGAACAATGGTAAGTAAAAGTAACTTGTTTAGAGAAATAAAAGAAAGAGCATCTACATGTAATTAAGCTCTGCCGTACAAAAAATAAAACATTTAGCTAAGCTGACCAGCAGTCCAAAGTTGCACTAGTGAGTCAATCTCATAGAGTTTTTTGTTTTTTGAACGGCGGATGTTCTATTAAATAGGACTTCAGCAAGATGCTGGAGCCAAACAGGGTTACAAAGTTACATGACAAGCCAAGATTGGATACATAATCGGATAATCCAATCATTATTCCACAAGGGACGTAACTTCCTACTTCTATACATAATCCAAGAATGCGATAACAATTGAATATCCTCAAGTAAAGTGTCTTTCCTTGTGTGATTTGGGTCGAAACATATCTAATTTCTATACGGATATATTATATAAAAAGTTGTTTGAACAACACAATCGACATTCAGTTTGACGGTGCTCCGAAGAGAACTATTGTCAGCCCAAGAAATTAGATCTTCCATGTTGTTAGGATAACTCGTCAAGTTGAGTTATAGTTACTTTGAAAATAATAATCATTATAAAGGAAAATGATATGAAATTTCGGTATCGGCCTGGCCCAGCCCTGCTCCCACAGACTACTTCTTCGTATCGGCAACTAAAACATTCTTCAATAATCAATATCTGGAATTCAACATGGGTAGCTTGATTTGTTTAGGTCAAAAGGAATGGTTCTGACATCTATTAAAACTAATTTNTGGGTCGAAACATATCTAATTTCTATACGGATATATTATATAAAAAGTTGTTTGAACAACACAATCGACATTCAGTTTGACGGTGCTCCGAAGAGAACTATTGTCAGCCCAAGAAATTAGATCTTCCATGTTGTTAGGATAACTCGTCAAGTTGAGTTATAGTTACTTTGAAAATAATAATCATTATAAAGGAAAATGATATGAAATTTCGGTATCAGCCTGGCCCAGCCCTGCTCCCACAGACTACTTCGTATCGGCAACTAAAACATTCTTCAATAATCAATATCTGGAATTCAACATGGGTAGCTTGATTTGTTTAGGTCAAAAGGAATGGTTCTGACATCTATTAAAACTAATTTTATTTGACACCAGAAGTCAACTAGCTGGTTCTTGTAGTTTCTTGCTCTTTTACATGCATGATGCATAGCTCTAGTACTGAGATTAAAAAAGATCTTTGACTTCAGACTTGATCACAAGATCTTTGACCTAAAAAGGTCAAATGACTCTCACATGTATATGTAATTGCTGATTTGCAGATATCCTGCTAAAGCCAAGCAAATAACAAGGATTCGAATTTCTACACCATATCAATATGCATCTATGTTAGTGTATGTGTGTATCTCTTTCTGTCCAAATTTTATTATTTATTAAACAAAGATGTAACTTTATAGATGTGTATTCTTATGTGACAAAAACAAATATCACATTTGTACTCATATGTAGAGTTGTTCGACAGTTTGACCACAAATAAACTACAATGCCATAATGCCACTACTTGTCATAGAAATAAATTGTTTTTCTATTATCAATAAGAAAAAGTCAACGATCAGTTGAAGACAATTACATGGTTAAGGTTGATTCATGTATTCGCGATGCTTCAGTAGTTCTTTTAAGGCAAAATGGACGCTCTTTTTATGACCATTATTGTGGCAATGGTCCTTATGATCTTTATCACTCTGTAATAAAGGATGTAGTGAATGGGTTAAGATGGTTGTCTCCCTCAAGGTGAGTGTTTCAAGGATGGAGTGAAAGATGAACCTACTTGGTCCAAGCTATACACTGCCATAGGAGGTTAAGGTGGTTGTCTCCCTCAAGGTGAGTGTTTCAAGGATTCTGAAGCCTTTTGTAAAGAGGGAAATGTAGGAATCCTTGAACAGCCCTTGACGGGATGAGTGAAAGGGTTCCTAATGAAGCCATACACCTTTTCCTACCTTGATCATTGTGGATGATGGTTGAATGGTCTTGGTGGGAAGGTGATATGGAAATGTATTTAGATGGTTATTGGTGCTATAAAAGGTGAATTTGAACTGCTCTTAGCTTGCATTTTCTGGATGTTTTTTGGATTTGACTGATATAGTTACAGATTGGTGTCTGTAGTTTTCTCTGTTTTGTAGTGATAAGAGATTATAGGCCTGTCTATTTCTCCTGGTATTCTGATGTATTTTGCCTTTGAGCTTATTAATATATATTCACCTTTTGCACCAAAAAAATAAAGGATGTAGTGCCAGGAGATCCTGAAGGCCACCCAAAGATCGAAAAAGCCATAAAAAGATCAACCCGGGTTGGACATATGGGCCATCACATGAGAAGTGTGTTGTCTGCTACTGATAATAGAATGGCTGGTATGAATGCAGCAGTGGCTATCAGTATCATGAACAACGCTGGTGGCAGTGGTTGTGGTGGGGGTGGCTGGAAATATAGGAAGAGGTTGTCAATGTTGTTGTCAAACTAAGAGGCAGTTTGTGTGATGTATCACAGTCTGTCGTCCATTTATATTTATGTAGTTCGATATAAATAACAGTTGTAAATAAAATGCACGAGCTATGTTCATTAGCATGCATATTACTCGTGTAAATTTTCCTTAATCTCTCAAATGTTCAAATAAGAGATGGTGTAACTTCATACTCTAGTACAATGTTTGATAACTACATCCGATAGGTGACGCTTTATTTTTCGTCATCACGTAAGTACTCTAATATCCTGTTGCGTTAATTATTTGCCAACACATGTTTGTTTCTAAGGTCATGCAAGAATAATTCTACTTAATTATTGTTTCTCTTCATTTTGTCGTGATTCTAACTGGATTGTTCAATATCGATCCGTAAGTTGATTTCTATATTCATCGAATTGACTAATTCATATCCATGTATATAGTACCAGTTATAATGCCCGTGCACCCTTTTTTTTTTTTTTTTTTTTTTTTTTTAAAAAAAAAATTTTTGAAATAATTATTTAAAAATTTTAATCCTATTGTTAATTGCATCTTATCTATATTTTTTTTATTTATCTTCTACTTGTGTTGTGGAAATGTTACCTAATAAGAAAATAATTTTTTATAAAATATCTTATCTATATTTTTTGTATTTATCTTCTACTTGTGTTATGGATAAATATAAAATGTTACTTAATAAGAAAATAATCTTTTTTTTAAATAAAATTATTACTAAATAAGGTATGTTTTCAATTTTTTTAAATGAAAAATTGCAAATAGGGTTTTGTTTTATTATATAAAAGATTTGTGTGTATGCAAGTATGCAAGTTTGTCCTTCTTTCTAATTTTATAAAATATTAACCAACATAGAGATATCATTTTTCTAACCAAATCACACACGTAGCAACACTTTAAATAAACTAATGATTAATGACATTATTTGTTCTTTGATTGTCTTAGGAATATATTACGTAGTAATTGCTTTATGAATCTTTAACAAAGCAAAAGTCAACTAAGACCAACACATGGGTTAAGCTTGATTGATATTATTTCCAGGAAAGTTCAATAGTCATCATTGACAAAGTCATCATGGACCAAAGACTTGACTTACGTTGTTTCATAATATATGGAATATTGTTTCAGTAGTTTCTCATATCATGATATCATAATTAATTTTAACAAAAAAATGGAAGTTATCGCTATAATTACAATCATTGTCTTCATGTCCGTGGCTATAGCCTTAACGGTTTTAATCACTCTTCTTAACAAACGAGGCGCTGCATGTGATCCTGAAGCTCACCCGAATAGAATCCATAAAAGATCAAGCAAGGCTGGACATATGGACCTTCATATGGAAAGTGGGCTGTCAGCTGATAGTGGAAAGGCTGTTGCGAATGCAGCGGTGGCTACTAGTGTCATGAACAGTAGTGATGGTGGTGGTGGTGGGATGTAGGTTGAGGTTCTCGACGTTGAAGTCCAAGTAAATGGTAGCTTTGTTGTATATCATTTTGTAGTTATATAATTAAATATCACATTTGTAAGTAAAGCTATAAGTTATGTTGATGTATGCACATATTATTCGTGTAAATTCTTTTTGATACCTCTAATTTTTCATAGGAAGTTACATATATAGCCTAAAACTTCTTTTCTAGAGAAATTGCTGGATAAGATCAAGTACATCCAAGAGCAGAAACTTCATTTTTTTGCTATCAAATAAGTACTCTAGACTCTCTTAAACTGAACAAGTATACTAGATGATATCAAACAACTACTAATTTAAGTTTAAGGATGGTGGCAATGGTGGGCGGTATGCTCATCGGCATGGCCATACCGCCGGTGAACACCGCCGCCACCTCGGCGGTATGGCCAAAGTCATGGTTCACACGGCATGGGATGATTCCGCGGTTTGGAAAGAAAAAAGAGACGTTGGGGTATGAAAAAGGCAAAAGGTACATGACTTTTTGGAGGTATGAAAAATAAAATAATAAAATTAGTTGGGAGGTATGAAAAAGGCATGATTGCCACTAAAAAGGGGTTGGGAGGTATGAAAAAAGTATGAAATGGTTGGGATGAGGTGGAATGATATTATTGGTGGATTTGGGAGGTATGGTTTTTTTCAGAAGCATGACTGCCACCATCCTAACAAACTGATCTCAAAGTCACAATAGAAAGCATACTTGCTTAAACACAGGTTTAGTTAGTTACTAAACTTCCTAAATCATTGACTAAATAATGAAACAATGTATACAACAGTTTATAAGCAAAAATAAATTTAACTTTTAAATCATGTAAATCTTTGTTAAATAAATCAAAGTATTATAAAGTGTTACAAACATTCAACGTACAGCCGCAAACCTGGATAATGAAGTGGAAAGGATGGACGTCGCTGAAATGTAAAGTTATGGTATGGCGAGCTGCTATTAATCGTCTCCCAACGAAAGATGCGTTGCTGGCTCGTGGTGTTTCTGTGCAGAATCAGCTGTGTGATTTCTGCAGCTCCGCTGTGGAGTCTTCGAATCACTTGTTCACTGGTTGCAGTTTTGCAGATGAGTTTTGGTCCCGGGTCGCTTCTTGGTGTCGCATTCCGCCTATTTACGCCTTTGAAGTCACTGATTTGGTGGATCTGGCAGATTATCAAGGCACTACGTCGATTGGGAAATACATCTTGCGGGGTATTTTGATCACTTCCATTTGGGCGTTATGGAATGAAAGGAACAATAGAATATTCAAAGATACAAAACGGAGGGCCATAGAAGTCGTGGAGCATATAAAATCGATGTCCTTTTTCTGGATTCGTAATAGATCTAGATTCAAAGACTTAGATTGGATTGCTTGGTGTAACTATCCATTGTCTTTATTGTAATCGGTTTGTTGCCCGGGGGTCCTTGCTTTGAGGACCGTCCGGTGCGTTTTTTGAATGAAATTTAACTTTCAAAAAAAATAAAAATAAAGTGTTACACGAAAATAACACTTAATTGAATGGCAATATAAATGCTCTCTAACCAAACAAACTTAAACAAAATAAGTTTGCAAGTGAACTTTTAAGATCGCTGATAAGATCAGAAGCCAACTGTGAATTTAAGAGAGTAAATGCATTTTTTAAATGTTTACAATAAATATGAAGTGATAAGCATTTACTCCGACCAATATTCTCTTTATATAAGGGAGTACGAGTATGTCACGTGTGGGTAGTTGTGACGTGTCAAACATTTAGTGAAAGAGTACGTCTTTTATTAAATGCTTCTATTCTTGGAAACCTAACAACCTTACTTTAGTGAACAGTTCTGCTAATTGCTCATTGCCTTTTCACCAAATCGTAATTCTTTTTGAACGGCTCACCAAATCGTAATTGATTTGACTTTATCCAAAATGCATTTTATCCCGCTTTTTTTTTTTCATTCTTGAAAAGTCCGCCCTAATTATCTTAAGAGATATTTCGAGCTATGCTTTGTTGGATGATATGAGAGCTGATAGGTTCATCAGGGTTATTGTCAACCCCTGATAAACCTTCTTCACTCTGCTTCAGTTCCTTCTGACTCCGTATCAGCTAGTGAGTAAGTCTTCAAGTAATCTTCGACTTTCTTGACTATGTCTCTGTCTCGAACTTCACTGAGATTGCTCGTTGACTTCATTATCAGCGAGTCTTCTTGACTAGACTAATTTATGTTTAAATTTTGACCAGAGACCATTGGACACTAAATTAACCCAACAATTATTTTCTCTCAAATATAATATCAAACATAACATTTGATTCATTCAGGCTTCAATATGCTTCATATTATATTCCATTTTTGTATTACTTTAAAAAAAAAGAAAAAAAAAAAGCATCGCTATAGAACATGAGTGGTGGGAAACTAAAATGTGAGGTGATTTGCATATTCTAATATTTTATTGATACATTTAAAAGTACAAGTACAGTAAGCATCCTATGATGTATGTATAACTGTTTACAGCATGCAATGAAGTGTGTCGATCAAAACTTGAAATGTGCAAATTACCTCCCAACTAAAATATATCCTAATTTAAAGACAGCGAAAAGCATAATCGACCAGAATTCATATGTTTTTTGTTGGTAAAATGAGAATAAATTACCACCTTTTTGGAACAAGTGTTAACATTTTCTTTTGCCAGCATGAAATGGAGTATGCAAATCAAAACTTGAAGTGTGCAAATCACCTCCAAACTAAAATATCTCCTGATTTGAAGACAAAGAGAGAAAAGCATCGTCTACCGAATTCGTAAAATGAGAATATATTTCCACCTTTTTGGAACAAGTGTTAACATTTTCTTTTGCCAATGGTGGAGGCATGTCAACAATTTTAGTAAATAAAAAGCAAAAGATGCAAAGCATATGGAAATGGATAAATGCTAAATTGACTCGCACCTCACTCACTATCGCAGATTCCACACGTCCATCAACACCTTATCCCAAGCATATAAGCTCTTGCTTTTTTAACAGTGGTTATATAAGATAATAAAGTGGAAATATGTGTAATCACGATACATCCACCAACACCTTGAGTTCCAGTAGCGTCACAAANTTTTTTTTTTTCATTCTTGAAAAGTCCGCCCTAATTATCTTAAGAGATATTTCGAGCTATGCTTTGTTGGATGATATGAGAGCTGATAGGTTCATCAGGGTTATTGTCAACCCCTGATAAACCTTCTTCACTCTGCTTCAGTTCCTTCTATAGCTGACTCCGTATCAGCTAGTGAGTAAGTCTTCAAGTAATCTTCGACTTTCTTGACTATGTCTCTGTCTCGAACTTCACTGAGATTGCTCGTTGACTTCATTATCAGCGAGTCTTCTTGACTAGACTAATTTATGTTTAAATTTTGACAAGAGACCATTGGACACTAAATTAACCCAACAATTATTTTCTCTCAAATATAATATCAAACATGACATTTGATTCATTCAGGCTTCAATATGCTTCATATTATATTCCATTTTTGTATTACTTAAATAAATAAATAAATAAATAAAAAGCATCTCTATAGAACATGAGTGGTGGGAAACTAAAATGGGAGGTGATTTGCATATTCTAATATTTTATTGATACATTTAAAAGTACAAGTACAATAAGCATCCTATGATATATGTATAACTGTTTACAGCATGCAATGAAGTGTGTCAATCAAAACTTGAAATGTGCAAATTACCTCCCAACTAAAATATCTCCTAATTTAAAGACAGCGAAAAGCATAATCGACCGGAATTCATATGTTTTTTGTTGGTAAAATGAGATTTATTTTTTATTTTTTTTATTATTATTTTTTTTATTTATTTTTTTTTATAACCATGGTTTCTGACTTTTTTGGCCGACTAATCCACGGGCAGGGGCGAAGCTATTAAGGGACCGGGAAGGGTCCCGGCCCCCCTAGGCCTAAGCCCGTTAATGTATTTTTTCTCGATTTCATGTGTTATTCCGGAAAAAAAATTGTTTCGGCCCTCCCATTTAATGTTCTTCCGGAACAAAAATTGTTTCGGCCCTCCCATAATTTTTTTTCAAGCTCCGCCACTGTCCACGGGTTAACTCAAACCAGGCGAAGCTCTATCTTTTCAGGAGGTTGGCGTGGCCACTTAAGGTTGTTTGCACCTAGCAGAAATTGAACTTGAGACCTCACACATTTTAAAGTGATAGTCACAAGCCCTTTTACCACTAGGCCACCCTTAAGTGATTAAAATGAGAATAAATTACCACCTTTTTGGAACAAGTGTTAACATTTTCTTTTGCCAGCATGAAATGGAGTATGCAAATCAAAGCTTGAAGTGTGCAAATCACCTCCAAACTAAAATATCTCCTGATTTGAAGACAAAGAGAGAAAAGCATCGTCTACCGAATTCGTAAAATGAGAATCTATTTCCACCTTTTTGGAACAAGTGTTAACATTTTCTTTTGCCAGCATGAAATGGAGTATGCAAATCAAAACTTGAAGTGTGCAAATCACCTCCAAACTAAAATATCTCCTGATTTGAAGACAAAGAGAGAAAAGCATCGTCTACCGAATTCGTAAAATGAGAATCTATTTCCACCTTTTTGGAACAAGTGTTAACATTTTCTTTTGCCAATGGTGGAGGCATGTCAACAATTTTAGTAAATAAAAAGCAAAAGATGCAAAGCATATGGAAATGGATAAATGCTAAATTGACTCGCACCTCACTCACTATCGCAGATTCCACACGTCCATCAACACCTTATCCCAAGCATATAAGCTCTTGCTTTTTTAACAGTGGTTATGTAAGATAATAAAGTGGAAATATGTGTAATCACGATACATCCACCAACACCTTGAGTTCCAGTAGCGTCACAAATAATAATGTAGCGTAGCTAGGTCGATGTGTGAGTTTGTTGTTCAAGAATATTGCAGACTTTGAGTGTGTTGAAATTTTGTTAGCATTATTGAGTAACTACAAAATCCGATGACTATGTCATAGCAACTTAGCAATTTTATCTATTTAACCCGTTACGGATGGTTTGATAGTTTAATCTGATCAATGGGTTACCCGATACTAAAAGGAAGCACAAAGTGGGCTTGGTTAGTAAATCATGAAATTTGGTAGATATCTTTTGGAAAAAAACTGAAAATATAGCAGAAAGTGCAAAATAGTCTACAGACACTTTTAGCAAGACAACTGTTGTCGCCAAAAGCTCTAACATATAACACTTTAGAACTTTTAGCGACGACATCTGTTAAGGCCCTAGATGAAAAATATACTTTTAAAGATATCTAACTAAATAAATCGAATTAAGTAATTAATAAAAGAAGAGATCATTTACATAGCAAAAGTTTCCTGCATATCAAATAACAAATCTCAACAACTCATTTTTCAATTGAGTAAAATGGGAGATTGATTGATATTTTAATTAAAAATACAATTACATCCATCTTTCAATAGATAGACATTTTTATATACTTTCGTTGAAATAAATTTTTTTTATTGTTTTTCATGTTTTTTTAGTATTGAATTTCACGTAATATATCTTATGCGATTTAATTTGAAATTTCAAACCCTAATTTGAAATTTCAAACACTAAAAAATTGTATTAAATTAACCATAATTATTTGTGTATAAATTAAAAAGTTTTCTCACTTTTTGCAATGCAAACCACATATTCATGGCTTTGCAAGCATTGAACATATTCGGATTTATAAAACATGTTAACCAATTAACTATGAGTACGCAGCAGATAATAGATCTAGTTTAACAATTAATATTAACACACAAATAAACACAAAAGGTAATTAGAAAGGTTAAGAGAAAAACTAACCATCGAAGCAACAGCAAATGAAACGAATAGTGATTAACGCAATCACCTCTACGAGTAGGGCTGTCATTCGGGTTGACCCGGTCGGGTTCGGGTCAACTCGGGTCGGGTCAAGTCGGGTCAAGCCTCTAAAAAACATACCCGAACCCGACCCTATTTAGAACTCGGGTCAACTCGGGTCGGGTCAATTCGGGTTCGGGTCAACTCGGGTCGGGTCAATTCGGGTCGGGTCAACTCGGGTTTGGGGTCAACCCGAGTATTTTACATTGTAAAGTGTTAGTTTAGTCGGGTCAACTCGGGTTCGGGTCGGGTTCGGGTCGGGTCAAGGCTAAAAAAACATACCCGAACCCGACCTTGTTTAGAACTCGGGTCAATTCGGGTTGACCCGATTGACCCGAATATGATTTTTGACCCGAATTGACCCGACCCGAGTTGACCCGAACCCGGTCGGGTTCGGGTCGGGTCGGGTTCGGGTCGGGTTTTATGACACCCCTATCTACGAGTGCTCACACAAATACGTCAAACAAATACGCCCGGAGTGCTAGCCGTATCTCACATAAACTCAAACACCAAGTGTTGTAGCTCAAAAATGGAATCAAACCAAAACTGCCAAAAAAACCAGTTATGTCTGATATCCTCTTGCAATCCGAGATCAAAAACCTTTGTTGTCCGATATCGGACAACACTACGTCCGATCTGTTTTTGCTTTGTTTTCCGAGAACGCATAGAAGCAAAACCTTTTGCTTCTTCTTCAACTGGTGACAACTGGGAACAAATGATCACGATTCATAATACTTCTGAAAAGCAATAGGATCGATCTAAACCTATTAAACCGACTTGGATTAACTAGAATGCAAGTAATAGGAGATAAAATGAGATCCGAATAAAACAAGAACCCTAGAGAAGGCTTGACTTAATCGGCTGAGAAGGAAGGAAGATTTCTGTGTTTTAATGCTGTGAATTTCGTGAGTAAGGAGCTGAGATATGAGGGTTTATATAGCCTCTCATTCTCACTCATGATAAGGCTTAAAATACGTTCATGATAAGCATAGAACTCTTCCTCTTTAAGCCTTATCACAACTCTTATTTTCCTTCTTATCCCTTGAACGAATCTAGACCCTTTTCCAGAACCTGACTGGCAATAAGGTTTAGGACAAGCACATTTATTGTCTAGTCATTCTATGTCCAAACCGGGTCAATTTTGAGCTTTACGTGAAATACATAACGTATTCTAATGTTTTAGAGTGTGTGCCCCCAATAGGCTCACACGCCTTTAGTCGTATTATGGAAATCCACCTCACACATTCCAACAGCTCCCACTTGGGAGTTGGAGTAGCAGATAACACAAATACCAACGACGGAAACGTCTAGCAACGCTCTCACTCGCTATTTAAACTAAAGGTGTCTGAGATATAGTTTCATAAATCATTCTCAGTAGCATGGTCATTTATGTCTTGCTTTCATCATCCATTGCTATAGATACCGTTAAACCATGGATATGGATCCTAACTCATTCCATATAGTTTATCCATTTAGATTCTCGTTATAGAATTTTAATTAGATATACCAAATGTAATCAAGAATCATCTTGCATTACCCTTTGGGTTCGGCCGAACAATTATCTGATTAATTCTGGAGATGGCCCATGGTATGTTTTTGCACATATCAAGTGGACTAACAAATCCTTTGTTGACAACAAGTGTTGTAGATGCTGCTTCACATCACTCTGAAAAATAGCTTTTATAACTACCTTATTCAGGACATCGTTTGGCATATAATTACAAAAAAATATATCCACACATAACAGAACTTGCTTGTATCTCAAGTCTAACGATGACTTAACAAACTATTTCAACATTTTACTCATGACAAGTATCCAAAAGTAAATGTTTGAAAGCTGGGGTATCCAATATGCATCCCTTGTGAATACATATAAGTTTGGCGGGAACAATCACATTCCAACACTCATATTTGCCTTGCATAATAATATTCCCATATCGTTAACCGACAATGGACATATTTAGAATGATAAATCATTTCATGGAATAAACATGCAAATATGGAATAACAGGTTATATGAATAAAATAACAAATACCTTGTATCTTTATTTATCAGAAAATAAAATTTTCTTACAATTCCAAATTATCCAAATACTAATTAACACACAGATTTGCATGAGACTACTAGCTGGTATCAAACCAATATTCCTAGTCAATTTAGAATGCTTAGGATATGCTAAAGCCTTCGTAAATGGATCAGCTAGATTGTCATCTGTGTGAAGTTTTAATATCTTCACGTCACCCATCTCAATGGTTTCTCGAAGATAATGATCTTTTGCGCGGTAATGTCTAGCACCCTTGGTGATTCCACTTTCATTAGCTATAGTAATGGCTCCAGTATTATCACAATACATATTTATGGGTTCTTCTATTGTGGGAACAATACCAAGCCCAAAATGAATTTTCGAATCCATACAGCCTCTTTAGATGCATCATAAGCAGCTATATACTCAGCTTTTGTAGATGTAGTTGCATAAATACTATGCTTTGTGCTTTTCCAGTCAACAACACCTCCATTTAAGACGAATACATATCCCGTCTGAGATTTTAGGTCATCAGCACCTGTCAGATATCCAGCATCAGTGTAGCAAGAAACCCTGAGCTCTCGTTTCATATCACCTCCGTAAACCAGAAACATATCCTTAGTATTGCGTAAATACTTAAGAATATTCTTAACAGCAATCCAGTGAAGTTCACTTGGATTCTGTTGAAAACGGCTTGTTATGTTCTGATCGAAGGCAACATCAGAACGAGTACATCTCACAGCAGCCGAAGCGTAGGGAACTCTTTGCATGCGCTCTTTTCCAGTAGGTGTCTCAGCACCTTGTGACTTACTCAATTTAGGCTTACCTTGCATTGGGATAGTTCCTCGTTTGGAATTCTCCATGAATTTCTTCAATATTTTCTCAATGTAAGCACTTTGACATAAACCAATTAACCGTCTTGATCTATCTCTATAGATCTTGATTCCAAGAATATATGCAGCTTCTCCTAGATCTTTCATGCAAAACATCTTCCAAGATAGGATTTTACATATTGTAACATTGGAATGTCGTTTCCTATAAGTAATATGTCATCAACATATAGAATTAGGAAAGTGACATAACTCCCACTAGCTTTCTGATATACACAAGGCTCATCTTGATTTTGAGTGAAACCGAATTTCTTAATCTCATCATCAAAACGTTTATTCCATTGCCTAGATGCTTGCTTAAGTCCATAAATGGAACGCTTGAGCTTGCATACTCGGTTAGGATATTTTGGATTAACAAAACCTTCAGGTTGCACCATATAGACTTCTTCAGAAAGATGTCCACTGAGGAAGGCGGTTTTGAAATCCATTTGCCAAATCTCATAGTCATAGAATGCAACTATTGCTATGAGAATCCTTATAGCTCTAATGTCTGCAACAGTAGAAAAGGTCTCTTCATAATCAACCCCGTAGGTTTGAGTGAAGCCCTTTGCTATGAGACGAGGTTTAAATGTGTATACTGCACTATCCATGTCAGTCTTCTTTTTGAAGAGCCATTTGCTACCAACGGTTTTACCATTAGGAGGAAGATCAACTAAGTCCCAGACTTCGTTGTTTTTCATGGATTGAATTTCCACATTCATCAAATCAAGCCATTTCTTGGATTCAGGATCCAACAATGCAGCTTTATAGTTAAAGGGTTCACCAAGATCCCCTGACTCATGCTCCTCAGCATCGACATATAAGCACATTCGATCTGGGGCACGGATTGTCCTAGCGGACTTACGAATGGGATTGATATCACTTTAAGGTTCATCAATTTCTTGATCATTGATGAGTGCTCAAACACTCATCATTTTTGGTCGAATCTGAAACGCAAAACATCTGAAAACACGCAAAATCACATCAAAATGATGAAAATATCCAAGGATCGTGTTTTATGTGTCTTAAATGCAAAATGTTCAAAAACAAATGAAAAACGAGCAAAGTTTGCAGAATTGGCAGTTTCAGTCCCCCAACTTTCTAAGTTTGGCAAAAATAGTCCCTGGAGTTTAAAAATGTGGAGTTTTATCATTCAAGGTCCATGAAATGTTTTAAGTTATCAAAATTGGTCCTTGAGTGAATTTTTGGGCAAATGGCAGAAAAGACCCCTGAACTTTGAAAATTGTCAAAAATGGTCCTTGGATATTTAAAAATGGCAAAATGGCAATTGTGGTCCTTGTGTTATTGAGGTTTGGCAACTTTGGTCCTTATGAGCA
>LBNU01017870.1:45103-63879 GCA_014162995.1 Artemisia annua
AAAAATCATCAATTTTAATATTAGTGATAGCTTCTATTTAATAGGATTTATCTATTTTAATTTATTTTCTATTTTTTTATTAAACACTTAGTAGTTTTCATATTTTTCCTAGGTTCCTAGTATTAAATAGTGTTTGTGTAAAAAATTTAATAATTTTATCTTTTTATTTGGTAATTCTAGTAATTAAAAGTAGTTTAATTAGTTTTAATTGAAAAATCAAAAAGAAAATCATTTAGTGTTTAATTTTAATTTCTAGCATCTTTTTATATTTTTTTCTAGCTTCCATTAATCATTTAGTATTTTTAGAAAATAGTTTTTTAATTATCACTGTTCATTTGCTATTATTCTTAATTAAATTAGATTAATTAGCTTTTAATTAGTAATTAAGTAACTTAAATCTAAAATAGTTTATTTTAAAGTTTAGGAACTTTTTATAATTTTTTAGGACTTCTGTAATTGTTAAATAGTTTTATAAAAAGTTTGGTAATTTTATAAATTAGGTTAGTATTTATTTTAATTTAAATTAGCTTAATTAGTAATTAGTAATTAATTAATATTAATTAATTAAAAAGTCTAAAAAATATTTTTCTTTTTCTTAAAATTTTCTTCTATCATTTAGATTGTAAATATATGTTTTTCATCATCTAGGTGTTTGTAGATTTCTATTTTCACTTTTATTTTCGTACGTAGACGTTTTAATTAAACGTAACGTGCATTTTTAGATTTGTAAACGTTTCCAGATTTCTAGTAATCGTTTGTAGTGTTTGTTTATCATTTTCATTCATAATCTCGTAGTTTAATTCCAATCAATCTCTTTTTCCAATCATCGTTTCATAATCACTTGATCTCATTATCGTTTTCGACACAATTCACACCTCATCGGGATTTAAACGACCCGAGGAATCCCTATACTCTCCTTGGTGCATTGAGCCTTTAAATGGATTGACTTTAGTTGACCAATTACTTGGTTGACTTTAGTTGACTGTTTCTGGGCCAATCAATCATTCAAAAACCAAGCACATTCAGATTAGACATCACTTCATTCGAGATTGTTATGAGCACAGGTTGATTAATGTGGTCAAGATTCATACAGATGATAATGTAGCAGATCTACTTACTAAAGGCTTTGATGTTACAAGATTTAAGCATTTGGTGGTCAGTATTGGTATGATTAATTTTTAGGCCTACTTTTGAGGGGAGGCATTTAGTAGTATGTATTCATTGTTTAAGGGGAGGCAAAACAATGATGTATGAAGTTCTGGGTTGTGTATATGATTTGTGGATTAGAAGAATGGAAAGGATTGCTTCAATTATGCTGTGAGTATCTGTCATTCAAAGTACTGGTTGGATTTTGTTCAAAGTACTGCTCCAAGGTACAGCTTGCCAAGGTACTGCATACGTGGCAGTACTGCTGTTTTGTCGGATACTGTTCCAACGGTCAGAAATTAAATGGGCTTTCATCCCTTAACATACTTTTAAACCCATTCCGATTTTATCTCACACTATTTACTTTATCCAAATCCTCTATTTTAAAACATATATTCTTTTCCACGAAATCCTCTCATACTCATAACTGCACACTCATTCTAAACACAAACCCTACAATGGCGAACCGAGATGTTTGTAGAAAGCACAATATGATTGCAAATCTTGAGAAGACGCCCTCGAACTTTCAATTCCATGCCATCATTGATTTCCTCACAGGGTCCGCGATCAATTATTCATTACTGGTCAATCCCGAGATTATAGGACCATGGATTCAAGAATTCTGGAGGACTGCAAGGAAAGCTAATGAAGAAGATGAGAATGTTATTACGGAAACAGTTGCTGGGCGTCCAATTCGCATAACAGAGGAACAGATTAGGGATGATTTGCAATTTCAAGATGAAGAAGGAGTAATTACTTTTGATAATGAAGTAATATGGACTGCACTGGAAGAGATGGGCTATGAGGGTGATCTTACAAAGACAACGTTCCAAAAACCTCTTCTTAGTCCACACTGGAAGTACTTCGTGCATGTTCTTCTCCATTGTTTAAGTTCAAAGAGCACTTCATGGGAGCAATTTCCGAAGGTAATAGCTTGTGCTCTAGTGGGGTTATCTAAAGATCAGTCCTTCAACTTTAGCAGGATGATCCTTGATGGTATGTTGACTCATATAGTCAACGGGGCACCTTTTCTCATGTATCCTAGGTTCATTCAAGTGTTCTTGAATAAACAACTTGATGGTGTACCCAACCCCCCAAACTTCTTATCAACAGTCACTTTACCCTCAAAGGTGTTTACATTCATGGTCAAGAAGAGTGCCAAGTTCTCAGGGAGGAATACACCTTTGACACCTCATATATTGGAAGTGGCTCAAGCCGTGGCTGCAGCAGAACAAGAGACCAGCTCTAGTGGTGAAAGATCTTCACAAGAAGGTACTGCTTCTCAAAGTACTGCTTCTCAACCAGTACCTTCTCAGAATTCTCAAAGTACTGCGCCAGCACTTTCACCATCACACCAAGTTGCTGCACCATCTCCTCAACAAGACCCTTCTACCCAATCTTCTCACCATTCTGCAAGGAAGGAAGCTACTGAATCTCCTCAGGCTTGTGCCTCACAACCCAATGATTTTACTCCCACAGATGGAAATCAGACATCTGGAGGAGATGAGGGGGTGATGAACATTTATGCCTTGAGTAGAGAATTAAGGAGATTGAAGAAGGTGACTCAAGATCAGGCACAGGAGATTAAGGCTCTTAGAAGGAAGTTTAAAAGACTTCACAGATTCGTTTGGCCCTTGGTGAAACATCATAGGTTATGGGTCAAAGCTGAAAAGAAGGCTGGCAGATATTCTGTCCAGGTGACCAAGTCCAAAACGCAAAAGAAACATCCTTATTCTACATTGGGGAGGAAATTAAGGAATATAGAAGAAGATGTTCCACAGGAGGCTCAAGATGCTGAACAAGATGAGCCCATGGATTTTGAGACACCTACACCATTCTTTCATGTTGATGACAAAATTGAAAGAAAGAGTGAAGAGACAGAGGAACTAAGGATTGAAGATAACCAAGCTACTGAAGAGATTAAAAGTGGTGATACAGAACAAGTAGACTTGGAAGGTACTACTGCTCAAGGTGCTGGAGTATATGCTGAAGTTCAAAGTACTGATTTCCAAGGTACTGCAAGACAGTTTACAATTACTCCAAGGACCCTAGTGTTGAAGAAGACCGGGCTGGACAATCTATGCCTATTGTACAAAAAAGTGGTGATGATGAGACTATTGCAGAGATGTTATTAAACATGTCCAGGCCTAGAGGTGTTGTTATACAGGAACCAGAGCAAGTACCACAACCATCTTCTCCATCATCTCAAGCTCCAGATCCTAAGGATAAAGGAAAGGGAATCTTAGTCGAATCAAAGAAGAAAAAGAAATTAACACTAAGACAATTAAAGGAACTGGAGGCAGCTAAAAATGAAGAAATAGCTAGGAAGATGCAGGCTGAGTGGGATGCAGAAGAGTTAGAGAAACAAGCTGCACAGCAAAAGCAACAACCCACTGCACCACAACCAAGACCTAGGACAAAGGCTCAAGAAAGGAACTTTTACATGTCATACTTAAAAAGTCAAGGTTACAAAGGTCTTCATAAGCTAAACTACTATGAGATGAAACAGCTTTATGATTTGGTAAGAGAAGCTGTACAAAGAGAACTTGAAGGTATCATAGATTTCAGAGAGGATACAAGGAGCATCAAGAGAAAAAGAAAACCTGCTCATGAAAAGCCATCCAAGAAGAAGAAGCAAACTGTGGAGTTAAGGGATAATACAATGGATGAGCTTGGAAACTATCTAAGAGTAGTTGATTTTGATTATCCTGGAGCTGAAGAAAATATAAGGTCTGAAAGTTTGATCTCAACTTTTGAAGTGGTAAATTCCAAAGAAGGAGACTACTTGGTCTTTCACAGAGATGATAAAACATTCAAGGTCTTCAATATGCTATGGGATTTGCTGCACATTATTGACAGAAGGGATCTAATCCATCTTTATCAACTAGTGTTGACTTATGCTGAAGAGAAGACACCAACAGGTGTTGGATTAGTATTTCTAGGAGATCTGACTACCTTGTGGGAAACTAATGAATCAAGTACTGAAGAGTTTTGGGCTAATCAAGAAAATTGGGAAATTCAGAGCTGGAGATTCTTTGAGTCAACAGGGGTTCATGTCCTTGAGCTTGAAGATGGGACAATGATCTATATGTTAGCTGAGAGAAGATATCCACTATCACAAGACTTGATGCTCAGGATGCTTGATCATGGTTTGGAGGTTGAAGACCAGAATGAGACAGCACTCAATATGATTAAGCTGTTCATTCAATGGACAAAAGCAGCAGAAGATGATTAAAAAATATTGGTATAATGCTTAATGTTTATATCTTTTGAAAATTTCAAAGTACTGATAGACAGACAGTACTTTCCCAAAAGTACTACCTGCACATTAAAACCAGTGATTCTTTAACTAATAAATGATCTTTGAAAAAGAAAACAGGAACAATTAAGAAGTTTTTGATATGGTTATTGATTCACCATGTGTAATGAACACAAGAATCAACTAGTCTAGATCAAACGGTTCTGGTAAAGACTTATCAAATCCGTTGATAATTGATAGTTTACTAAAAACTATATGGTTCTCAACTCACCATATCTGGTAAAGTGAAGAGTTGGCTAGCCCACAAGAGAATGGCTTGTGGTAAAGGCTGTGGAAAAACCATTTATGGTAATTAACTTACCATGGTATTTTATACTAAAAAGTTAGCTAGTCCAAAGGGTACAGCTTTGGTAAAGACAACTCAAATCTGTTTATAGCTGCTGGATTGCTAAAAATCAGATGGTTATCATTGTACCATGGTTTTTATTCTAAACTAAAACATATGGCTACTCCAGTAGTAATGACTATTGGTAAAGAGACATCAAATCCATTAAACTTTCAATGATTCACCTCTCACAAGAGTTAACACACCTGGAAGTGATGAGAATAGACTGAAACTTAAAGAAGGAATTGATGTACAAAAGTCATTTGATGCTGTAAAGACTAGTTGCTGAAAAGATGTTGCTGCTGAAGATTCATAAGTACTTTGATACTGACTCACAGAGAAATATACAAAAACAATCTATCCTTGAAGTGTTAAAGACAACTGCATGACTTAAAAGGAAGACAAATATGTTGAAGACAAAGACACAAAGGAAACTTGAAGTCAAGCAAGTAGAAATCAAGTTAGGGGAGGATTGTTGGGTCAAAGTACTGATGATGTCAAAGTACTGCTGAAGCTCAAAGTTAAAGTACTGCAAAGTAATAAAGTCAAAGTACTGCAAAGACAAAAGTCAAAGATCAAAGGACTGCTGTTGAAGTTCGGTTACAAGAGTTATTAGAAGATTCTAGAAGATTAGATATATTAGGAATTAGTATACTTGTCGTTCAAGTATTGTAAACCGACTAGGGTATTCCTTGTGCCTATAGAAGGATCCCTAAGTCATTATTAGAGATACGAATATAAGAATACGATATTAAAGATATTTAGGGTTGTTTTGTGAGTCTGTATTCGATAAGCAGATTCAAGGTGTTAATATAATCGTTGAAGTTTGTTATAATTCTTCTTAGCTTTGTTAAGTAATTCCGCATACTTAATAGAGTAATTCAGTGTTTCATCATTAGTAGTTTAGGATTTATCCAAGACTGCTAAACCATAGACAAGCTATAAAATAGTTTGGTCAGAGTATAACGATCCAACATATGGTTGTATTTAATGCATAAGCGAATTCTAGTGATCCCATATTAGGAGCTTTTAGTCGGCTCGACATAGGAGTGAAGTAGGAGCTTATAGAGTTAGGGAAGATCGTACACGGCCCTACGAATGGTTTAAAGGAATACAACCCGTCATCCACACAATTGTAACAAACCAATTAACCGGTAAAAGATAGTTAGGGAGTAAGGAAATCTAAGTAAACACACTTTTCTCCATATAAGTTTCACAACCAATTTATTTTCTTGTTATTTTATTTTATTGCAATAGTAGATATTTGGGTTAGTTGATTAGCAACTAATTCCGCCCACTCTTCCAAATACCCAAGATTTTACTTGCTTTCATAAAATATAAAAATACAAAAAGAATCATCCCTCAACCCTTAGACCTAAACTAGAGTAGTTTTCAATCCTAACGACACTATTCCCCGAGAGAACGATCAATCCCCCGGTACTTGCCACTTCACTATACTACATCAGTTAGGTACACTGCCTGGTGGGGGTGGTAAGATTCTCAAGATCCCTTGAGAGGTAAAACCTATTGCGAAGGTTGCAAAACCCACGCATCACAATCTCATGCCGAAGACTCCTCATGAAGCCTATGATTTGATCGAGAATATGATACAACATCATTATCAGTGGGATACCGGAGTCCTTTATGACTCTACCCCTGTTTTAAGTGATCATCATTCCGATTCCATTCCCGCAGAGATTGCACAACTCGAGGTCCTTGGCAAGAAAGAAAGCTATATAAATCAATATTGCCAACAAGGACCAGGTCATCCTAACATTATCCACTTTTCATACTCCGATGAAAGTGATGAGGATGTACCTTTTGAAAAAGAGAAATCTGAGATCAATCAACTTATTGAAAAACCTTTAGATGCCTTGTCAATGGGGGACAAGGAAGTCGACGTCAATCTTCTTTAGGAACTTGATGACCTTGTCCCAATCCCAAGGGTATTCGAGGAACCTTTCGATCTTTTTGATTCTACTTCACATACTTTTGAAATGACTATCACGAATCCTTTGTTTGATTTTGATTCTGAGTTTACTTTTAAATCAGACAATCCTATCTTTGATATTCAGAACGAGGAGAGTGATGAGTCCGACACGAAACCCGAGCTTAAATATATACATCATAGTAGTGATTCCCTTCTCGAGGAGTTCACCGAAGAACTTGCTTGCATTGATCCCATCCCACCGGGGGATGAAGACGATGTTTTTGATTTTGAATCCAATCTTAAAGAATTAGAATTTTTGCTTAATCATGATCCATCGATTGATTCTTCTTGTCTCGAGAAGTTCGCCGGTGAACTTTCTCCCATCATAACTCCTCCGGAGTATGATTCCTTCTATTTTGATCTTGAGAAAGATTTTAGTCTGGGGGGAGACATTCTTATTGATGACAACACCCTACCTCTCCCTCCCGAGACTTTTGAAAATAAACAAAAGAGCTTTAACGATGAACTTCAAATTAATGATAAATTGAAATGTGCTTTTGAAAATGAAGATTTTATTATGATAATTATCAAGATCTTTCTTCCCTTCTTAACATATGATGTGACTTCTCCTCTTCTTCACTCCATCGAGAGTGAGGATATCATCTTTGACCCCGGTATCACCGTTTATGGCTTATATTTCTTAAAACCGTGGGTATCTCATCGGTGTGGAACTTTCATGAGCTTCAATGTTAAGCCTAACCTCTTGAGTGAAAGTCCGATGGAGAGTATCTTTTCCACTTTCTCTCCCAAGGACAAATGAATTCGGGGCGAGTTAAGCTACGTGACTCGGTGAACAAATAAACAAGCGCTTCGTGGGAGGCACCCCATGCTTATCCTTTCTATCTTCTTTCTATTTTCTTTACTAATAAGTGACGTGAGGAGGTCTACCTCTTCTATTTCTCGTGTTTTGTGCTTGTTGATGTTTATGTCCAGTATTCGCCCGAAGTTTGAAGACTCTCGTGCTCGTGGTTTTGTCTTTTCTCCACTCGAGTCTCATCATTCGTTGCTCATCCGATATCCTAATCTTATCGACTAACGTTATCTTTGGCATAATTAATAAACAGCCTAGATTTTTGTTAGGATTATCCTTACCTTTGAAACAGTGAGGACAATGTTTATCTTTAGTTTGGGGGTGAATCTTCGATTCGATTTGACCTTGTACTTTCACCTTTTTCGTTTACTCTCGCAACCCCGTTTTTCCTAAAAATTTTGAAAAATTGAAAAATTTTGAAAATTTTGAGAAAAAAATGATGAAAATGTTGTGAAAAAAAAATGTGAAAAAGTTGAAAAAGATGTGCAAAAATATAATAAGTGTTTTGACACCTTGTTGACTTTCAAGCTTGCGAGGGTAGGAATAAAATTTTGACTTGATCCAGGCGTGTTGAGCCCTAGCTTGTTCCCTTAACCAATGATGATCANTCTTTACTAATAAGTGACGTGAGGAGGTCTACCTCTTCTATTTCTCGTGTTTTGTGCTTGTTGATGTTTATGTCCAGTATTCGCCCGAAGTTTGAAGACTCTCGTGCTCGTGGTTTTGTCTTTTCTCCACTCGAGTCTCATCATTCGTTGCTCATCCGATATCCTAATCTTATCGACTAACGTTATCTTTGGCATAATTAATAAACAGCCTAGATTTTTGTTAGGATTATCCTTACCTTTGAAACAGTGAGGACAATGTTTATCTTTAGTTTGGGGGTGAATCTTCGATTCGATTTGACCTTGTACTTTCACCTTTTTCGTTTACTCTCGCAACCCCGTTTTTCCTAAAAATTTTGAAAAATTGAAAAATTTTGAAAATTTTGAGAAAAAAATGATGAAAATGTTGTGAAAAAAAAATGTGAAAAAGTTGAAAAAGATGTGCAAAAATATAATAAGTGTTTTGACACCTTGTTGACTTTCAAGCTTGCGAGGGTAGGAATAAAATTTTGACTTGATCCAGGCGTGTTGAGCCCTAGCTTGTTCCCTTAACCAATGATGATCACAAAAGCTTTTGCTAGTCTTGTACAAAAGGAGCTACTCTTTTGTCGGCTCCCGTACTTGACTTTTAACGTGCGCAGCTTAAAAGCTTTCGCTAGTCTTTTACATAAGGAGCTAGAAAATGCGAATTCTTTTATTAGAATTTGCAAGTTTCCGTAACTGACTTTATATATGCGTGGCTGATTATCGGCTAAGTATTCGCGAGTCTCATTATTTGAGATTTTCAAAATGCGGAGAACGAGAAATGATAGAGTTTATTTAGAAGTTAGATTCTAAGCGTGGAGTAGTTGGTTCTCTTTAGAGCTCATCGAAGGTACTTGTGGCTTTTTGCTCCCACAAAATTGTTTCACCCCATATTATGTGCTAAAATAATTAAAGATGTTACGTTTTGACGAAACTTAGTTTTTTATCTTCTTAAGAGAATCTTTGCTTTAAAAATTGGGTACACATCAAGGATACGTCTCAAATAAATTTTAAGTGTAATAAGTTGTAGATTCGAGATCCCGCTTTTGGATTTCTAGTCATGTATGTGGTTTTGGAACTACCCGTAAAGTTCCATTATTTTATTATTCAAAAAAAAAAGTAAAGTATGAAAAGTTATGAATAGGGATGTATGATCAGTGCTTGAGTAGTTATAAAAGTTGATGGCGCGTGAGGTGCATGTGGATGGTGCTAGCCCAGTCACATGAGGTGCACGTGTAGTACTCCTCAACTTATATATATGTATCCGATTGTATCCCAAATCCTTGATGTGGACCTCATTTTTAAGGCAACGATTCTTAAGAGAAGATGGAAAACTAAGCATTTTAACTTAGTATCTTTATTGGAATAAAAATATCGAAACGAGAAAATATGAAGAAATTCATTTCTCACAAAAATTAAATAAGTAGATACAAAAATAGGATATGCGAGCGAGAAGTTATTACACAAGTAACTTCCATGAGTAGCGTTAGCATCTAACTTGTAAGTAGGCTGTGATCTCGTTTTTTAGCTTTGTTTGGGGGCTTGTGAAAAATCAGGGACGATGAATTTTATCCGTATGGTAACTTCTCCATGAGTTGTGTTTCTACTCTATGACCCTAAAAATTATTGCATAATAATGAAAGTCAACATACCGTCACATGAATAAAGTGGAAAAATACAAAAATAGTAGTGTAAACTTAGTATATGGAATAAAATGGAATAACGGGGCGTTTTAGGGAATAAATGATTTCGTATCTCTATTGAACGTTTTGCTACTTTCCAAAGTTAGTAAAAAGAGTTGTGAAATTATTTATCTCAAAAGCGTGATGTGATTACATTGCGTGAGGACACGGCAATACCTTAGTCTGGGGATTTTGGTATGTGTTAATTCACACATACCTTTTCACCTAAATTACGGACCTAAAAGACCAAAAACATAATGAAAATGCCATATATATACTTGTTTTTGTGTTTGTGATTGTGCACGTATGGATATTTTGAAAAGTGGACAAAAATCATAGAAAACCCGACAAAACGAGCACGAGATTGGAAAGAGTGCGAAATTACGGGATTAATGATATTTTATTTGGAGCATCGAGGCAAAAGATTCAATTTGTAGAGATTAGTCCAAGTAAGACCAGGCCAACGTGGCCCAAAATAATTAACAAGTTATTGAAGACAGTGGCCCAAAAAGAAATAAAATGAAAATGAATTCTTGGTCCAGCAAACGAAGCCCATGAAACTCGGTCCATCAAAACCAGGCCCAATGTGGTATGCTTAAGTATTTATTGACAATAAAAGCCCAACGAAGTGAAATTAGGACCAGCGACTAATCAAAGAAAGAATGAAATAGAAGAAAAGTTCACATGGTTTGTTTCTCCTTTGTGAATACACGACTAAAACAGAATTGATTTGGGATAAATATAGCCTACAAGCTAGCGCATGTGACAATGGAAGAAAAAAGAAATGAAATGAAATACAAGTAGCAGTTTGCATGTGAGGATTGATATTCCTATCTTGAGAACTCGACAAAATGAAGAAAAAGCATACAAGGCTAATTCTCCTTGGGGCATGTACGACAAAAGAAAATGAAAAAGAATAGAAGCGGAACGTGGCTAAAAGGAAGAAAAGTTATCAATATGACAAGAGAATTAGAGATATCAATGAAGAAAAATAAAAATATAAATGATGCAAGTTGTCACGTGGGTTGCTAAGAAGAAGGAAATAAAAGATACATCACATGGATATTATCTCTTATAGCAAGCACGTGAAGCTGCACTCTCCAAAATAAAATCCCGTGGCGCATGTAGTGCTTTTGCTCATACACTCTCACCCCACTGACGTGTTTCAGCCTATCAACTCTTTACACGTGGCGTCTTTTGTAGCAAAAATCTGTCCAAATTCAGTGAATGGGAGCGTCATCTCATGGATGAAACTTTCTGAGAATGAAGGAGAATCATCCAATCAAGGCTATAAATACCAATGATTGGCACTCATTTGCAGTTTTCCTTTCACATTTTTTACACACAATTTATTTCTTTTAGTAGTTAGATTATTAGGAGTAATATTAGAGTTGTAGTTTTTGTAATATATTACTTCTAGCTTTTTCAAGTGCTTAGTGTATTAAACCTTTTATTGCTGTATGAAGATGATGTTTTACTTAGCTTATTATACCTCTTATTCTCATCTCTTTCTTTTATTTTCTTTTTCTTTCATCTAAAAAATCTATTTTAGCTTAATAGTTTTTTATGGCTTATTTAGATTTAGTTTTTTTTAATAAATACTTTTTTTACTACTTTGTTTTAAAAACTTTTACAAACTTAGATCTATATTTTATTTTACAAATTACTTTATAAAAAACCAAAAATATTTGATTTTTATTAGTTTTACTTTTATTAAAAGACATCTATTAGTTTATTATATTAGATCTAAATAGTTTTAATACTAATTTCATAAAAAGTTTGCACTTTTATTAGTTTTTCTTATAAAAATAGCATATTTAGCTTAGATCCATTAGGTTTTTATCATAAAGTTTTAAACTTTTAGGTTTTCTTAGTTTATTTCACTTGAAGTCTAGTACTTTTTAAATCAATAAGCTCTTCCATAGCTTATTTGATTCATATTATTGCATATTTTGTTCTAACATTTGATAAAGTTTTGATTTTTTCTTAGTTTCTCATCATCCTTCAACATTAGGCGTGGAGCTTAAGGGTTTTATAAGCTTGCTTATTAATAAAGCTTATAGCTTTTATAGTTTTTATGAAGCTAATTAGTGATTAAAGTCAAAAACTTTATTTACTACTTGGTGAAATTAAAACTATTAAAGAAATAAACTTTATAATTTGACAAGTTTATAAAATCGGGTGGTTAAATTCGTCTCATCTCTTAGATCGGGTTCTATTCTCTCATCCTTTTCACTTTTAGAATATTAGTTTATAAATATGATAATATTTGTTGGATAATTTGTTAGTTTAATTGATATGCTTATTGAGTAGATCTATTTTATATGATTAGTGTGTAGTAATTGAGATGTTTGCCTATTTGATAATAGATATGTGTAGCGAGTAGTTTGTTAATGTTTGCTAAGTGATACGGATATGTGATTTAAGTGTGGATTTATATAAAGGATTGTGATTAATAATTGGAAAAATTATTTAGATTTGGAATTTTATTATTTGAAGGGCAAAAGCCGGAAAATAATCAAATTACACATCTAGTAATTATTTTCTTTTTAAAGGATTGTTTGCAAAATAAACCAACGTTGTGAGGAAATAATCTTGTTTAAGAAAAATAATTCGTCATCAAACCTTAGTCCACACTTAATGAGCTTATTTACGTCACTGGGCAAACATATTTCCCATATATATCTTTTTAATCATTTTTAGAATAATCTAGTTGCCTTTATTGATTAGTATATTTGTTGGTTTACTATTAGTATAATTAGTTTTAGAATAGTTACTTGCGACTAGCTTTTAGATTAGATTACGTTTAGGTTATTTGTGTTTTACGTGCTTGTCTTATATGCTTTATTATTTCCTTTTAGTTTATGTTTGCTGTTATAGTCTTAAAACTCCAAATTATCTCATTCTATCACTATTCAGTTCACACAATCACAACTCGAACCGAAATTCCATTCATACCTTCGTTGGGACCGCGACCCGAGAATACGTACTTCCTTCGTATTACCTTGGACTATAATTGTTACGATCATGGTGGGAATCAATCTCCATTCTTTTGGTCTCAACTTGTCCTAGATAGGCAGGTTGTGTTAAACCCCTTTAAAGTTACAATAAGTCACTTATCTCTAGATGTATGATAAATGATATTTTATTATAAATGAAGAAATGCATGTTCCATATTAACTAAGGTTAACATTTAGTTTTCCATTTATTATATAAAATTATTGATCAGTGTTGGTAAGAGGGATTTGTTCATCAGAGATCACTTGGGAGATATCTAACATGCCTAACTCAGCTTGTGAAGCTTGGTTCAGGCAAAGGTTTGGTAAAGATATCTGCAAGTTGGCATTCTGTTGGAATTAAATGGAGTTCAATGTCACCTTTCAGGATGCGGTCCCTGATGAAGTGGTACCTGACATCAATGTGCTTGGTTCTGGAATGAAGAATAGGGTTGTTGGAGATGGCAATTGCACTTGTGTTGTCATAGAAGATTGGAGCTTTGTCATAAAGGATCTCATAATCAGCTAGCTGACTTTTTATCCAGAGGACCTGAGCACAACAACTGGCGGCTGCAACATATTCAGCTTCAGCTGATGACATTGCAACAGCGTTTTGTTTCTTTTCACTCCAACATACTTACTTCCCACCAAGTATTTGATAGCTCCCTGAAGTACTTTTTTGATCTGTTCTGCAGCCTGCAGAGTCAGAGTCTGAATATGCCTTACGATCAAACCCTGATCCTTTAGGATACCATAGACCCAATTGTGGAGTTCCTTTGAGATACCTGAAAATTCTCTTAACGGCTAAAAGATGGGATTCTTTGGGGTTAGGCTGATATCTAGCACAAAGACATGTGGCGAATTGTATGTCGGGATGACTTGCTGTTAGGTACATCAGACACCCAACCATACCTCTGTATAATGTTTCATTCACAGATTTTCCTGATTCATCAGGACCCAAATTGTTTGGTGGTGACATGGGGCATTTGACTGATGCACATTCAGTGAGGTCGTATTTTTTTAATATGGGTTTGACATAATTTTCTTGACAAATGGAAATCCCTTTGGAATTTTGTTTTATTTGAAGTCCTATAAAATATGTTAACTCACCCATCAAACTCATTTCATTTTTTGTGGTCATTAGTGTAGCAAAATGCTGACAAAGTGTTTCATTCGTTGACCCAAAAATGATGTCGTCCACATATATTTGTACTAGTAGAACATCACTCTCCTTTTTGTAAATGAACATGGTGTTGTCTATTGTACCACGAGTAAACTTTTGTTGAATGTTTCAGACCATAGAGAGCTTTTTCCAATTTGTACACGTACTCAGGATGATCACTGCTCGCAAATCCTGGAGGTTGCTTGACGTAGACTTCTTCGTGAAGCTTTCCATTTAGAAAAGCACTCTTGACATCCATTTGATAGATCTTGAAGTTTCTGTAAGCACCATAGCCAGAAAGATTCCAATAGCTTCTTCCAATTTGTACACGTACTCAGGATGATCACTGCTCGCAAATCCTGGAGGTTGCTTGACGTAGACTTCTTCGTGAAGCTTTCCATTTAGAAAAGCACTCTTCACATCCATTTGATAGATCTTGAAGTTTCTGTAAGCACCATAGCCAGAAAGATTCTAATAGCTTCTAGTCTTGCCACTGGAGCAAATGTTTTATCATAGTCAATTCCCTCTTCTTATCGGTATCCCTGAGCTACCAGCCTAGCTTTATTCTTTATGATCAGTCCGTTTTCATCTCGTTTGTTCCTGAAGATCTATTTTAACCCAATTATCATTTATCCTTTAGGAGCAGGAACCAACTTCCATACTTTGTTTCGTTCGAACTGATTCAGTTCTTCTTGCATGGAAAAAACCCACCCATCATCTTCAAGAGCTTCTGTAACTCTTTTTGGTTCAGACTCTGATAGGAAGTCAGCATAGAGACATTCATTGGCAGAGGCTGCTTTGATTGCTTTAAGTTGACTCCTGGTGGTTATTACAGCAGTTGGTTCTCCTAGAATATTGACTAACTCAATGCCTTTTTGTTTGGACCACCTGTCTTGAAGGAGTTGGGTGATTGAAGGATGATGGGTTACTGATGGAAGTGGATTTGATTTGGGGATGGATTCCATGTGATCACTTGTGTGAGTATCAGGTAATGATGATGTAATGAGTTAGTTTGATGCTGAGATGGTGTCATGTTGAGCAGGGTTAACGTTATTTGGTTCTTCGTGACAGTCGATTTCTTTTTAGGTTTCTTCCTGATATAGAGTACACAGAGGATCATAGGCAGGGACATATCTCACTGTTTCAGTGTAGACTGGATGAGGGTTTTGATTATGTTTGGTGAGAACTTATCAGCAGGAATTGTTTTATTTCATTAAAGAGAATGTCATCAGCTTCAGTTCCTGTTATGTTGACAATTTCTTCACCTTCTTCAAAAGTGACATGAAATGTTTCTTCAACCTCTTGTCTTTTGACATTGAATACTCTGAATGCTTTTGAATCCAAGGAATACCCTAGAAAGAATCCATCATCAGCTTTTTCATCAAATTTTCCCAAATGATCTCGATGATTGTGAATGAAGGTTGGGCAGCCAAACACATGAAAGTAGCTGATGTCAGGCTTTCTTTTATGAAAGACTTCATAAGCTGTCTTCTTGTGTTGCTTGATTATGATTGATCTGTTTTGAGTGTAGCAAGCGGTATTAATGACTTCTCCCCAGAATTGTTTAGGAATAGATGATCCATTGATCATGGTTCTTGCAGCTCAATTAATGTTTTGTTTCTTCTTTCTGCCACTCCGTTCTGTTCTGGAGTGCATGGAGAAGAAAAGTTTTGTGATATTCCTTTCTCATCACAAAAACTTTCAAGCTTGTAGTTTCTGAATTCCATCCCGTTATTACTTCTCAGTTGTTTAACTTTTTCATCATTGAGGTTTTCCATTCGTCTGATGTCTGACATAATACACTCAGCTGCATCACTTTTCTTCTTTAGGCAGAACACCCAAGTGTATCTTGAGAATTCATCAACAATCACCAGAGTATATTTGTTGTAATTGCTTGTTTGGGGTGTAATAGGACCGAATAGGTCCATGTGAAGAAGGTGAAGGCATTTGTTTATAGAGAATGATTGTTTGGTTCTAAATGAGGCTCTTTTATGTTTTCCTTTCTCACAGGCTGAGCACAATTTGTCCTTTGAGTATGTAGAAAAGGTAGACCAGCAACCAGGTTGTTTTTGGATAGGGCATTGATGTTTTTGAAGGTGAGATGTGAAAGTCTCTTATGCCAGAGCCAGCTTGTACTGAGTGAGGCTTTGTCATAGAAACATGTCTTGAGTAGATGACATGTTGATGACGTATACATCCTTGATTCTTAGGGAGATTAAGACAACTTCATTCTTGTGATTGAAGATAGTGCCTTGTTTCTTAGTGAACAGAACTTTGAAGTTATCATCACGCAGCTGACTGATGCTGATGAGATTGTGTTTTAATCCATTCACATAGGCAACTCTTGTGAAAGTTATACCATTACAGTTGATTGAACCAAATCCTTTAGTGTTCCCTGTAGAATTATCTCCAAAGACCACTGTTGGACCTAGTTTTTCAGTGTATCTATGCAGATACTGCTTTACTCCAGTCATGTGTCTGAACATCCACTATCTAGATACTAGACTAATCTTTTCATATCTCCTCGCACAGATACATTTTAATGGTTAGTTTCTTTTCATGAACCCACTTTTCAGTGGGTTCACGAAACTGCTGGATAGCAGTTTTGAATGCCCTCAAGGGAGGAGTGGATTGAGTCAGAGCAGTTTTGATGTGAAATGCTGCCTCATGACTATAGTTTCCACAAATTTGACAATCTGGGTAATCAGCACACTCATCAGCGTGATGGTTATTAACTCAACATTACTTGCATTGTTTGTAGGTCTTTGAGTATTTGACATGTGGTTTTTTAGGTTTAGGGTTTCTGAGTGTTCTTAACATAAACATGTGATGCTGATGTTCCTTGGTCAGGTGATCAGTTCCTTTGCACACACTACATGGTGTGTAAAACTTGACCTTATGTTTGTGTTTAACAGAGGTTGAGCTTGAGCATCCTGACGGAGGCGTTGAGGTGTCAGTGATTAATGGTATTGTGGCCAGTGGTTAGATTTCTCTTTTAACCCTTGAACCTTTTCAACAAGATCTTTCAAGATTTGTTCAGGGAAGGTGATCGCCTTTGATGGTTTGTCAGAAGATTTCTTTTGTGAAGGTCTATTAGTGGTTTTCCTTACAAACGCCTCGACAGTTTCACCTTTGATTTCGGAGATTTGACCAGAGAGAGAGACATTGTCTATTTCCTTAGTGGTACCTTTTGGGTTCATACCTATAAGTTTGTACATACTGGCAAGACTATTAGTACTCACCGATTCGTTATCAGTGAGATTTTTATAAGTGCTCTGAGAGCTTTCAGAGACTTGATGAGATAAATCTAACATTCTTTCAGTGTCAAAATAAGGTGTGTTTTGAGAGGGGTTTTTCTCTTCGAATGTGTAGGAAGATGTTGGGAATAAAGCTAACAGTTACCACTGATAAGCTTGTGGAAGACACTGCTGATGAATGCACTAGCAGTGAAAACACATTACCACTGCTAGTACATATTATTATCACTGCTGTTAGGATAACTGTAATGTATTCGTATGTAGATAAGTATAGAAAAGATCTTGTGTATATTCTATTATGATAGCATTATATTTATCTTGTAAAGGACTCCTTGTGCTATAAAAGGAGGTCCTAGGTCATTGTTCTAGGTACGAATTAACCCTAGAAAGCTTCAAGGTGTAACCCTAGTGATAACCAAGATCACTCGTATTATTATCAATAATATTGAAGCTTTGTGTTAAACTTACAACTGTTCTCACTTACATTACATCATACAATTCATATTCTAAGTATTGTTAAATATATTCTGCGTGCTTAATAATATAACTCAAAGTATCACTCTAACACAAGGTGTGTGTTTAGATCCTACAAGTGGTATCAGAGCCAGGTTTCTGATACTTTGATTTAGAAGATCCAAGAATTAAGCTTAACCAATTCACTCAGATCCATGGAGATGGAAAACAACCAGTCCAACTCTGCTCCAAGACTTCCTAAGCTCAAACTCAATGAGTTTGAGATGTGGAGGATAATGATTGAGCAATACTTTCTCATTCAAGATTATGCTTTGTGGGAGATCATCTTAACTGGTGACTCTTTCAAACCTACTCAGAAGACTGAGAAAGTTGGTGACAAAGAAGTAACCACAGTTTCTGCACCTTCTACTAGTGATGAAAGAACACAAAAGAAGAATGATATGAAGGCAAGAAGTTTACTTCTAATGACTCTTCCTAAAGACCAGATCATTGTTTTCAGTAAATTCAAGACTGCAAAAGAGTTGTTTGAAGAGATCTGTTCTGTGTTTGGTGGCAATGATGCTACTAAGAAGACCCAAAAGACATTGTTGAAGCAAAGCTATGAAAACGTCACTGCTGGAAGCAATGAATCACTTGACAGCATTTTCACCAAACTACAGAAAATTGTCACTCAATTGACTGTGTTTGGAATTGAGGTAGAACAGGAAGACCTCAATTTGAAGTTTCTAAGAAGCTTGCCCTCTGAGTTTCATACCAATGTTACAGTCTGGGAGAACAAACCAGAAATTGAAACTATGAAGCTCAATGATCTTTACAATAACTTTAAACTCATTGAACAAAGATTGAAGAAGGCAGGGAAGCTTAGTTCAAGCTCTAGCAGCTTGGCATTAGTATCAACCTCAGTTGACAGTGATGATTCTGAAGATGACAGTGATGATGACATTGCCACTGCTGGTTCTACTGTTTCCACTGGTAATGCTCTTGT
>LBNU01017870.1:63884-77461 GCA_014162995.1 Artemisia annua
AAGCTTGGTTCAAGCTCTAGCAGCTTGGCATTGGTTTCAACCTCAGTTGACAGTGATGATTCTGAAAATGACAGTGATGATGACATTGCCACTGCTGGTTCTACTGTTTCCACTGGTAATGCTCTTGTTACCACTGCAGGTTCAAAGAAGAAGGTTGCTGGTATTGGAGATCCTACCTTTTATGCCTTTATCTCCACTCAAGTTAATGGCTCTATATTAACTCATGAAGACATAGAGCAAATTAATGAGGATGACTTGGAGGAGATGGACATAAAGTGGCAAGTAGCTCTTCTCAGCATGAGAGCTAGGAAATTCTACAAGAAGACTGGCAAGCCAATCCACATCAATGGAAGTGAAAATGTAGGGTTTGATAAGAAGAAAGTAGAGTGTTTCAATTGTCACAAGTTGGGGCATTTTACTAGGGAATGCAGGAGACCAAGGAAGCAGGATAACAGATCCACATGGTACAAGCAAAAGAAGGAACCAATTGTGGAGGAACCAAAGGCAATCCTGGCAATTGATGGTGTGAGCTATGATTGGAGTTTCATGGCTGATGGTGAAGAGGAAAAACCTTCAGATGTTGCTTTCATTGCTACAGAACATGCTCTCATGGCCTTCTCTGACTCTGAGGTACAAAACTTTGAATGTTGTTCTAAAACATGTAGGGCTTCTAGAGAATGTGAAAGGCTAAATGAATTACTAGAAAACCATAGAACAGAGTTGTTTGCTGCTAACTATAATGTTTCAAATCTTAGAAGAGGTATATCTGTGTTAGAAAAACAACTTGAGCATTATAGAGAAAATGAGACAAAATTTAATGATGATATGGTTATTCTTAAAAGAGAGTTAATCATAAGATAACAGTGAATGAAGCATTTAAAGAAGAGCTTGAAAGGATTAGAAAGGTAAATGAGAATGTCAACTTATCTGTTGATACATTATATTATCAGTCTAAGTCTATTGATAAAATTTGGGAAGCTCAAATCACTAACAAAGCTAAGTTAGGTTTAGGATACAATATAGTTCCTCCACCACTAAGGGGTGTTCCAGCACCCCCTGGCATAGATTTAGCACATACAAGACTAGAAGAGTTTCAGGAACCTATTCTTGAATATGGTCCTCCCAAATTTGTGAATAATAAGGAAGAGGTTAAGCATGAAAATGATGTTTTTGAAAGTGCAAGTGACTCATCTGTAGTAGATGAGAGTGTTTAAAAGAATGTAGAGAATTCTATCCCACAAGTTGTTAATACCATTACAGAGGAACCTAGGAAACAAGTTAATAAGCCTAGACAAACTGTAAGGTATGCTGAGATGTATAGAAACAAGTCATCAACTCCTAGGGGTAACCAGAGGAGTTAGAATCATGTAAAATCTCAACAACTAGGTAGTGAGTTTGTAATGAACAATAAAGCATGTTATATCTGTGGTAGCTTTGAACATTTACATACAAATTGTGACTATCATGTTGGGAGAAGGGAAGTTTATGGGAAAAAGAGGGTTGATTCAAACAAGTTTCAAAACAATTCACACCCTAATACTCACAGCAACATGATCCCAAGAGCAGTTTTATTAAGAAGTGGGCTTAAATCTTTTGCCACTGCTAAAAATGTTAACACTGCTCATCCTAAATCACCTGTTTCAAGTGCAAAACCTAAAACAACTTTTGTTAAATCTGTACAAACAGGAAAAAGGACTTTTTATAACAAAAAGGTTCAATATAACCAACAGTGGGTACCAAAATCTAAACCAGTAGTTACCACTGCTCAAACAAAAGTTCCCACTGCTAATGTTGTAAACAAGAACAGGGGTAATATGGGAAATACTGTGAAGGCCGCAGCATGTTGGGAATGGAAACCTAAAGGAAATTCCTCAACAAACAATCCCAATGGTGTATCAATGACCTTTGATAGATTTAACTATATTAATACACGAGGCAGATCCAAGTCAATCATGGCTTGGGTCTCCAAAGGAAACTAACTCCTTTATTATATGTGCAGGAACATCCAAGGACAAAAAGATTAGATCAAGGCTATACAGACAGTGGATGTTCAAGGCACATGACTGGCAACAAGTCCTACCTATCCAATTTTGAATACGTTGATGGACAGTCTGTCAGCTTTGGAGGAGGAGTAAATGGTAAAGTTACTGGTAAATGTGTTATTAAAACTAGTAACTTGGATTTTGAACCTGTGTACTATGTAAAAGAGCTTAAGTATAATCTTTTTAGTGTGTCACAGATGTGTGACAAGAAAAACAATGTTCTTTTTACTGAAGATATGTGTTGTTGACGTATGTGTCCGAGCGGCCCTAGCCGAAAGACACGTGTCTGACCGATCGACAGCCGAAGAAGATAATGTACTCGCGCCGCCATCCTGATTTCAAGGGATCTTGTCTGCTGTGGACTCTGACACCTGCTGCCTAGGCTAGGCCTTAGGTCTGTGTATCACTGTGCTACTCTAGGACCAGGTATCGAGGTTGAGGTAGTATAAATACCCTCAACCTCATTTATTATTCTCAGCTAATCAATCACCTACTTTCACACACATTTATTATCTTATCCCCTCGGTACTTACTTTCACGCCGGAGCTTGGTCCTGGGATAACTCCCGGGGCGAGGCTAACGGGTGCTTTCATCTGTGCAGATCACATCGGATCCTACTATCCGAAGGACCTTACTAGTTAAGTCCGTGGCGCAGGATTTTACTTCAACAAATTGGCGCCATCCGTGGGACCACTTACTTATTCTACCACAACCAAAGCGATGTCGGAACCCCCCTTCCAAACCCCATCGAACAACGGGGAAGAAGGTGGACCAAACACTAATAACAACGAAACGACCCCTAACCGAAACCCAAACCCGAACAACACCAACAACGGCGACACACTTGATGGTGAAGAGGAAAAACCTTCAGATGTTGCTTTCATTGCTACAGAACATGCTCTTATGGCCTTCTCTGACTCTGAGGTACAAAACTTTGAATGTTGTTCTAAAATATGTAGGGCTTCTAGAGAATGTGAAAGGCTAAATGAGTCACTAGAAAACCATAGAACAGAGTTGTTTGCTACTAACTATAATGTTTCAAATCTTAGAAGAGGTATATCTGTGTTAGAAAAACAACTTGAGCATCACAGAGAAAATGAGACAAAATTTAATGATGATATGGTTATTCTTAAAAGAGAGTTAATCATAAGATAACAGTGAATGAAGCATTTAAAGAAGAGCTTGAAAGGATTAGAAAGGTAAATGAGAATGTCAACTTATCTGTTGATACATTATATTATCAGTCTAAGTCTATTGATAAAATTTGGGAAGCTCAAATCACTAACAAAGCTAAGTTAGGTTTAGGATACAATATAGTTCCTCCACCACTAAGGGGTGTTCCAGCACCCCCTGGCATAGATTTAGCACATACAAGACTAGAAGAGTTTCAGGAACCTATTCTTGAATATGGTCCTCCCAAATTTGTGAATTATATATATATATATATATATATATCTATAACATATATATAACAGGATGTACATGACGTCATCAATGCCACATATGCAACCAAAAGGCCACCTTAACGCCACTGGACGCCACCTAAGCAGTGTTTTACAATTCATAAATTTCGGAATTTATTTCCCAAAAAAATGTAGCTGGCAGGATTCGAACATGGGTTGTGAGTAAAACTGCCATACATCTTTACCACTGCACCAACACAATTTTTGAGATTTATCTTGCAGCTTATTATTGATAAAGGCATGTAAATTAATAACCCTTGCCATTTAGTTGGATAAAGTTTAGTCGGCTTATTAGAAAAATCATACGTATCTTTTTACACAAGAAAACCCTAACCCTAATATAATTGTGTAAACTAAAAACATTCAGTCCTCACTCTCATATGAAACGGTACGTCTCTTTCATCTCAAATTGAAGATGTAAAACAGTTATTGTTTCAAGAATTTTTTACCCTAATGATGAAACTATGTTATCACACACACAACATGATTATGACACACACGATATTTTTTTTTGATTTGATGTGTAGGTTGTTCATCTTCTTTGTTGGTAATATCGTATCCAGGTATGTTTTCATTAATTTGGTTGTCATTGCTAACTGATATTTCAAAACCCTAAATCACTGTTATTGTCTATGATCTTCATATTGCATGCAGGGAATGATCTTGATACAGAAATATTTAGGCCAATTAGCAAAGATATAGGAATATTCTAATGGTGCTCATTGCATTAGGCCGAGGATTTTTCTGATATTTTTTCTTATGTATATAGAGTGCATGGAGAAAGCCTGATGAACGTCATGAGATTGTTCGTCATGATTGAGGTTATTCATAATTCGTTTATTTATTTATTTATTTTTTATTTTTTTTAAGTTATTGATTAATTGTTTCATCGTTTCACATTGCTTTAATCACTTTTAACATATTGGTTTATTTGGTACTTTGTTAATATCATTCATTGATCTCCACAATTGAACTAAACCACAGGTACGTCGATATGTAGAACTCATAATATTTTGCAGTTTGAATGCCTACTTTGTTTTGTTTGTATACTACATGAATTAATAAAAGCGGTTTATGTTTGTATACTATATGAATTACAACAAAGTTAAGTTGTACTTAATGGAAAATAGTTTATGTTTGTGGACTATATGAGTCGTATCTGATCTTCTGTTCAGTAACCATGGTCCCATAGTATCTAAAAAACCAGACAAAGAAACTGAAAGTGAGTCCATAAGAGACAACTTGACCTAACCCATTTTAACCCATAAACAGTTAACTATCAATAACTTTTTCTTATACATATTTCAGACTTTTGCAGCATTCAGTAATATAACCTGGTTACACTCGATAGCCTTCTGATTTCACTTCAGGAAGGCTAAATTTCAAGGTACTGAATTCTAAGATATGTTGAGACTATGAAGCAAGGTGCAATCATATTCTTATTTTGTGATTTGTTCAATGGTTTTATGATTTTTCACAAGAAGATTTCTTTGGTGAACTTAAAAGAATGCTCATAGCAATGTCTGATGTAACAGATATGCATCCTGTACCTGACGCTCATGTTCCTATAAAGAAGTTCAAGTTAAATATCATTCATTGATCTCCACAATTGAACTAAACCACAGGTACGTCGATATGTAGAACTCATAATATTTTGCAGTTTGAATGCCTACTTTGTTTTGTTTGTATACTACATGAATTAATAAAAGCGGTTTATGTTTGTATACTATATGAATTACAACAAAGTTAATTTGTACTTAATGGAAAATAGTTTATGTTTGTGGACTATATGAATCGTATCTGATCTTTTGTTCAGTAGCCATGGTCCCATGTTATCTAAAACACCAGACAAAGAAACTGAAAGTGAGTCCATAAGAGACAACTTGACCTAACCCATTTTAACCCATAAACAGTTAACTATCAATAACTTTTTCTTATACATATTTCAGACTTTTGCAGCATTCAGTAATATAACCTGGTTACACTCGATAGCCTTCTGATTAAGCTTCAGGAAGGCCAAATTTCAAGGTAATGAATTCTAAGATATGTTGAGACTATGAAGCAAGGTGCGATCATATTCTTATTTTGTGATTTGTTCAATGGTTTTATGATTTTTCACAAGAAGATTTCTTTGGTGAACTTAAAAGAATGCTCATACCTATGTCTGATGTAACAGATATGCATCATGTACCTAACGCTCATGTTCCTGTAAAGAAGTTCAAGTTAAATGGGGTTTTAGTTGATTTTCTTTATGCAAAACTTTCACTTTTGGTTATACGTGATGTATGTATCAAATTTTTATGTATTGTATCCTTTAATCTTCAAGTATATGTTAAGCATTATGGTGTTTAAGCACATTAGATTATGTGCGTTGCTAATGTGGGTTATATTAAAGGATTTGGATATTTCTCAAGATTCAATTATGCCAAATGCAGATGAGAAAACTATTAGGAGTCTTAATGGATGTAGAGTTACTGACCAGATCCTGCGTTTAGTACCTAATATTCGGGTTTTGGCAATTATTTCTGTTGGGAATTAAGCTAATAGTTACCACTGATAAGCTTGTGGAAGACACTGCTGAAGAATGCACTAGCAGTGGAAACACATTACCACTGCTAGTACATATTATTACCACTGCTGTTAGGATAACTGTAATGTATTCGTATGTAGATAAGTATAGAAAAGATCTTGTGTATATTCTATTATGATAGCATTATATTTATCTTGTAAAGGACTCCTTGTGCTATAAAAGGAGGTCCTAGGTCATTGTTCTAGGTACAAATTAACCCTAGAAAGCTTCAAGGTGTAACCCTAGTGATAAGCAAGATCACTCGTATTATTATCAATAATATTGAAGCTTTGTGTTAAACTTACAACTGTTCTCACTTACATTACATCATACAATTCATATTCTAAGTATTGTTAAGTATATTCCGCGTGCTTAATAATATAATTCAAAGTATCACTCTAACACAAGGTGTGTGTTTAGATCCTACAAGTGGTATCAGAGCCAGGTTTCTGATACTTTGATTTAGAAGATCCAAGAATTAAGCTTAACCAATTCACTCAGATCCATGGAGATGGAAAACAACCAGTCCAACTCTGCTCCAAGACTTCCTAAGCTCAAACTCAATGAGTTTGAGATGTGGAGGATAAGGATTGAGCAATACTTTCTCATTCAAGATTATGCTTTGTGGGAGATCATCTTAACTGGTGACTCTTTCAAACCTACTCAGAAGACTGAGAAAGTTGGTGACAAAGAAGTAATCACAGTTTCTGCACCTTCTACTAGTGATGAAAGAACACAAAAGAAGAATGATATGAAGGCCAGAAGTTTACTTCTAATGACTCTTCCTAAAGACCAGATCATTGCTTTCAGTAAATTCAAGACTGCAAAAGAGTTGTTTGAAGAGATCTGTTCTGTGTTTGGTGGCAATGATGCTACTAAGAAGACCCAAAAGACATTGTTGAAGCAGAGCTATGAAAACTTCACTGCTTCAAGCAATGAATCACTTGACAGCATTTTCACCAAAATACAGAAGATTGTCACTCAATTGACTGTGTTTGGAATTGAGGTAGAACAGGAAGACCTCAATTTGAAGTTTCTAAGAAGCTTGCCTTCTGAGTTTCATACCAATGTTACTGTCTGGGAGAACAAACCAGAAATTGAAACTATGAAGCTCAATGATCTTTACAATAACTTCAAACTCATTGAACAAAGATTGAAGAAGGCAGGGAAGCTTGGTTCAAGCTCTAGCAGCTTGGCATTGGTGTCAACCTCAGTTGACAGTGATGATTCTGAAGATGACAGTGATGATGACATTGCCACTGCTGGTTCTACAGTTTCCACTGGTAATGCTCTTGTTACCACTGCAGGTTCAAAGAAGAAGGTTGCTGGTATTGGAGATCCTACCTTTTATGCCTTTATCTCCACTCAAGTTAATGGCTCTATATTAACTCATGAAGACATAGAGCAAATTGATGAGGATGACTTGGAGGAGATGGACATAAAGTGGCAAGTAGCTCTTCTCAGCATGAGAGCTAGGAAATTCTACAAGAAGACTGGCAAGCCAATCCACATCAATGGAAGTGAAACTGCAGGGTTTGATAAGAAGAAAGTAGAGTGTTTCAACTGTCACAAGTTGGGGCATTTTGCTAGGGAATGCAGGAGACCAAGGAAGCAGGATAACAGATCCACATGGTACAAGCAAAAGAAGGAACCAATTGTGGAGGAACCAAAGACAATGCTGGAAATTGATGGTGTGAGCTATGATTGGAGTTTCATGGCTGATGGTGAAGAGGAAAAACCTTCAGATGCTGCTTTCATTGCTACAGAACATGCTCTCATGGCCTTCTCTGACTCTGAGGTACAAAACTTTGAATGTTGTTCTAAAACATGTAGGGCTTCTAGAGAATGTGAAAGGATAAATGAATCACTAGAAAACCATAGAACAGAGTTGTTTGCTGCTAACTATAATGTTTCAAATCTTAGAAGAGGTATATCTGTGTTAGAAAAACAACTTGAGCATTATAGAGAAAATGAGACAAAATTTAATGATGATATGGTTATTCTTAAAAGAGAGTTAGATCATAATATAGCAGTGAATGAGGCATTTAAAGAAGAGCTTGAAAGGCTTAGAAAGGTAAATGAGAATGTCAACTTATCTGTTGATACCTTATATTATCAGTCTAAGTCTATTGATAAAATTTGGGAAGCTTAAATCACTAACAAAGCTAAGTCTGGTTTAGGATACAATACAGTTCCTCCATCACTAGGGGGTGTTCCAGCACCCCCTGGCATAGATTTAGCACATACAGGACTAGAAGAGTTTCAGGAACCTATTCTTGAATATGGTCCTCCCAAATTTGTGAATAATGAGGAAAAGGTTAAGCATGAAACTAATGTTTTTGAAAGTGCAAGTGACTCATCTGTAGTAGATGAGAGTGTTAAAAAGAATGTAGAGACTTCTATCCCACAAGTTGTTAATACCATTACAGAGGAACCTAGGAAACAAGATAATAAGCCTAGACAAACTGTATGGTATGCTGAGATGTATAGAAACAATTCATCAACTCCTAGGGGTAACCAGAGGAGTTGGAATCATGTAAAATCTCAACAACTAGGTAGTGAGTTTGTAATGAACAATAAAGCATGTTATATCTGTGGTAGCTTTGAACATTTACATGCAAATTGTGACTATCATGTTGGGAGAAAGGAAGGTTATGGGAAAAAGAGGGTGGATTCAAACAAGTTACAAAACAATTCACACCCTAATACTCACAGCAACATGATCCCAAGAGCAGTTTTTTTAAGAAGTAGGCTTAAATCTTTTGCCACTACTAAAAATGTTAAAACTGCTCATCCTAAATCACCTGTTTCAAGTGCAAAACCTAAAACAACTTTTGTTAAATCTGCACAAACAGGAAAAAGGTCTTTTTATAACAAAAGGGTTCAATATAACCAACAGTGGGTACCAAAATCTAAACCAGCATTTACCACTGCTCAAACAAAAGTTCCCACTGCTAATGTTGTAAACAAGAACAGGGGTAATATGGGAAATGCTGTGAAGGCCTCAGCACGTTGGGAATGGAAACCTAAAGGAAATACCTCAACAAACAATCCCAATGGTGTATCAATGACCTTTGATAGATTTAACTATATTGATACACGAGGCAGATCCAAGTCAATCATGGCTTGGGTCTCTAAAGGAAACTAACTCCTTTATTATATGTGCAGGAACATCCAAGGACAAAAAGATCAGATCAAGGCTATACAGACAGTGGANTGCTGTGAAGGCCTCAGCACGTTGGGAATGGAAACCTAAAGGAAATACCTCAACAAACAATCCCAATGGTGTATCAATGACCTTTGATAGATTTAACTATATTGATACACGAGGCAGATCCAAGTCAATCATGGCTTGGGTCTCTAAAGGAAACTAACTCCTTTATTATATGTGCAGGAACATCCAAGGACAAAAAGATCAGATCAAGGCTATACAGACAGTGGATGTTCAAGGCACATGACTGGCAACAAGTCCTATTTATCCAATTTTGAATATTTTGATGGACAGTCTGTCAGCTTTGGAGGAGGAGTAAATGGTAAACTTACTGGTAAAGGTGTTATTAAAACTGGTAACTTGGATTTTGAACCTGTGTACTATGTAAAAGAGCTTAAGTATAATCTCTTTAGTGTGTCACAGATGTGTGACAAGAAAAACAATGTTCTTTTTACTGAAGATATGTGTTTTGTTCTTTCTAAGGATTTTAAGATGCCTGATGAAAGTCAGATCCTTCATAAAATTCCAAGAAAAGGCAACTTATATAGCTTTGATATGAATAACATTGTTGCTAAAGATGATCATGCTTGCTTTATTGCAAAGGCCACAGTGGATGAATCCATGCTATGGCATAGAAGACTTGGTCATATTAATTTCAAAACCATAAATAAGATTGTCAAAGATAGTTTGGTAAGAGGTTTGCCTCAGAAAAGATTTGAAAATGATCAAACCTGTGTTGCTTGTCTTAATGGCAAACAACACAGAGCTTCTTGCAGGTCAAAATTGGTTAACTCTATTGCTCACCCACTTCAAATGTTACATATGGATTTGTTTGGTCCTACATCTGTGAGTAGCAGAAATCTTAAGAGATATTGTCTTGTTGTAACTGATGATTTTAGTAGGTTCACATGGGTTTTCTTTCTTAGAACTAAGGATGAGACAACTGGCATCCTTAAGACCTTTATAACTGAAGTAGAAAACCAAAATGATATGAAAGTTAAAATCATTAGGTGTGACAATGGGACAAAATTTAAGAATAGAGTTATGGATGATTTTTGCAGAGATAAAGGTATTAAAAGAGAATTTAGTGTAGCTAGAACTCGTCAACAAAATGGTGTAGCTGAGAGGCGAAATAGGACACTAATAGAGGCTGCTAGAACAATGTTGGCAGATTCAAAATTGCCAATGACATTTTGGGCTGAAGCAGTTAACACTGCTTGTTATGTGCAAAACAGGGTTTTAGTAGTGAAAACAAAGAACAAGACACCTTATGAGTTATTTAGAGGTAGACCACCTATCCTAGACTTCATGAGACTATTTGGATGTCATGTCACTATTCTCAATACTATAGATCATCTGGGTAAATTTGATGAGAAAGCAGATGAAGGGTATTTTGTTGGGTATTCTATGGTTAGTAAAGCTTTTAGGGTATTCAACTTAAGGACCCAAAAGGTTGAAGAAAATCTGCATGTTGAGTTCCTAGAAAACAAAGTGAATGTAAAAGGAACTGGTCCAGAAAGGCTGTTTGATCTTGATACTCTAACCCATACCATAAACTATGTGCCTATCTCTACAGGTACATCTACTAATGATTTTGCAGGTTCAGAAGAGTTTGTTGATGATGATGAACCAAGCATGGATCAAGAGGATGATCAAGATGAATTCATTTTGCCTATTTGGGACTATGCAGATTATGATGATGTTGCAAAGACTGGAGATGCTCAACCTTCTAAAGCAACAAATTTGAACACTGGAAATAATAAAAGCAGTGGAAATTCAGATTCCACTACTAGGCCAAAAGATTCCACTGCCAGACCAGCTGTTGCAAAGAATGTTGAAAGCAGTGGAAATACTGATTCCACTGCTAGGCCAGAAGTTTCCACTGCTACATCTGAAGTGGAAAATTCAAATCCAGTTACACAGGAAGCTCAAGCCAGTGATTTTGAAATATCAAATATGCCTACTGAGATTGAAATTCCTCAAACTCCCCATACCACATTTCATAAATCACATCCTCTTGAAAATGTGACAGGGGATGTAAACTCAACTATAAAGACTAGAAGACAATCAAAGATGGCTGACATTCATGGATTTATCAGTGAAATTTATGAATCTAAGAATCATGAAGGCAAAAATGAATGTCTGTTCATGTGTTTTCTGTCTCAAATGGAACCAAAGAATGTATTCAAGGCACTTGAAGATGAAAGCTGGGTGGAAGCAATGCAAGAAGAGTTTCTTCAGTTCAAAATTCAGAAGGTTTGGGTGCTTTGTGATTTACCTAAAGGCATGAAAGTAATTGGTACCAAATGGGTGTTTAGAAACAAGAGAGATGAAAGAGGAATTGTCATAAGAAACAAGGCTAGGCTTGTAGCACAAGGATACACTCAGGAGGAGGGTATTGATTATGAAGAGGTGTTTGCCCCAGTTGCAAGAATAGAAGCAATTAGACTTTTTCTAGCCTATGCATCCTTTATGGGCTTCACAGTCTATCAAATGGATGTAAAAAGTGCTTTTCTATATGGGCAAATTGATGAGGAGGTATATGTTTCACAACCTCCAGGCTTTGAAGACCCTGAACATCCTGACAAAGTATACAGGGTAGTTAAAGCATTGTATGGATTGCATCAGGCACCAAGGAAGTGGTATGAAACCCTAGCTACTTATCTTTTGGATAATGGGTTTCATAGAGGAAGAATTGATCAAACTTTGTTCATCAAGAAAGACAAAAATGATATCTTGCTGGTTCAAGTGTATGTTGATGATATTATTTTTGGCTCAACAAAGCCAGAGATGTGCAAAGATTTTTAGAAGCTTATGAAAGATGAGTTCAAGATGAGTTCTATGGGTGAACTCACATTCTTTTTGGGACTTCAAGTACAACAAAGGCCAGATGGAATCTTCATTAATCAAGACAAGTATGTGGCTGAGATACTTAGGAAGTTCAAATTCACTGATGCAAAGTCCTCTAGCTCACCTGCAGACAGAGGTACACATCTGCTTCTAAAAGAAAACAGTGGAGAAGCAGTTGATGTACATATGTACAGATCTATGATTGGTTCTTTGATGTATCTCACTTCATCAAGGCCAGACATTATGTTTGCAGTATGTGCTTGTGCAAGGTTTCAAGTCACTCCCAAAGAATCACACTTGACTGCAGTGAAGAAGATTTTCAAATATCTTAATGCATATCCTCATTTGGGATTATGGTACCCTAAAGAATCTCCTATGGAATTGGTTACCTACTCAGATAGTGATTATGCTGGAGCTAGCTTGGATAGAAAATCTACAACAGGTGGATGCCAATTTATTGGATGTAGATTGGTGTCCTGGCAGTGCAAGAAACAAACTATGGTGGCAACTTCATCAACTGAGGCAGAGTATGTGGCTGCTACAAGTTGCTGTGCTCAAGTTTTATGGCTTTAAAATCAACTTTTGGACTATGGGTACAATTTCATGAATACCATCATTTATATTGACAATAGTAGTACCATATGCATAATTAAGATCCAGTTCAACACACAAAGACTAAACATATCGAAATTAGACATCAGTTTATAAGAGATTGTTATGAGAAACGGCTAATTCAAGTTGTCAAAATCCATACTGATGATAACTATGCTGATTTATTAACAAAAGGTCTTGATGTGGGTAGATTTCAGTACTTGGTAACAGGTATTGGAATGCTAAATCCATAAAATTTTTGTGTCTAATGGTCTTTGATGTTGAGGGGAGGTTCTTGGTACTAGAATTGTTGTATATATTTGTATAAGTTTGTGTTTGTATATGTTTTGCTTGTATTTTGTTTGTCCACTAACTTTTATGCAGAGACTAAGGCAAACAGTGGAAACAAAATGACAAGCAGTGGTAAATATTACTCTCACAGTTGAAAAAGGAAAACAGAGAAACTACAAATATTTCTATCAAAAGAAAAGTTTCATTGATTCAAAGGAGAGTGCATACAAACACCATCAAAACACAAAAATAAAACCTAAAACAACCTTCATCCCTACACCCTACACAGGCTACTCCATTGGCTTCTTGCCCTTGCCCTGATAGTTGTGCTTGTTCTTCTGAGCACTCTTCATTTTGTTCTCAAAGGATGACTGCAATCTAGGACAAGCAAGCCCAAGAACTTGTGGAGGAGGCCTTGGTAGTCTTGCAGGCGTCTCAGGAATGGAGATTTGCTTCATGTTGGAGAGAGCTTCTCCCAAAGCTTTAGTCAGAGCCCTTGGCAACTCCTTTGACAAGGAATAGGACTCATCATCATCTGAATCATCAGAAGAGCTGGAGTA